>CAUYSK010031284.1:0-30099 GCA_963575035.1 Avahi laniger
TCTCACACCCACGCATGCTAACACACATTCTCATGCTCTCACACCCACACATGCTAACACACATCACATGCTCTCACACCCACACATGCTAACACACATCATATGCTCTCAGACCCACACATGCTAACACACATTCTCATGCTCTCACACCCACACATGCTAACACACATTCACATGCTCTCACACCCACGCATGCTAACACACATTCTCATGCTCTCACACCCACACATGCTAACACACATCACATGCTCTCACACCCACACATGCTAACACACATCCACATGTTCTCACACCCACACATGCTAACACACACGCCTCACAACTCTCACACCCACACATGCAAACACACATGCCCTCACATGCTCTCACACCCACGCATGCAAACACACACGCACTCACACACTCTCACACCCACACAACTCTCGTGCGCTCACACATTCACACTCACACACCCTCTTTCACAAGCCCTACATACACACGCAATCGCACATCCACGCACTCTCACGACTCTCACATAGCTCCCTCGCGCACGCTCACACTGTCTCAGGTCGCCGTCCTCAGAGGCTGCTCACCACCCTCGCACCCGCCCTGGGATCACACACAGTCGCACGCTTGCCGACCTGCCCCCAGCACACGCACTCCACTGCCCGGCCCACTCTGCCCACCCACTGGTCCACACAACTCCAAGTGCAAACCGCCCACGTGCACCCTCATCCCCGAGTTTGCAACTCCACGCCCTAGGTGCCCTGTGACAGGGCTCTATCTCCCTGGTAGGGCTGAGACACCAAGAGCCACCTGGGGAGACTGTAGTTGTTGTGTCCCCCTCTCTGCGGGGCTGCCTTGGGATGGGGAAGGAGGGCCTATGCCTCGCAGTGCAGGGCCAGCCCACAGGAGTGAGGTGGGAGATCACTGGGGTGCCAGCCCCAAACACACAAAAGGAGAGTCCAGGCCAAAGCTCACTGGGTATGGGAGTGAGCTCCCTGTCATGGGACATATGCAAGCATGGGCCAAACCATTCCTTGGTAGAGAAGGTGTGGAGGGGCCTCCAGCCTCCCTTGGAGGGAGATGGGGTTAGAGGGAAAGTCCCGCAGGAGCCTCCAGCCAGACGCCCTAGGAGCCAGGGGTGGCGGGAGTGGGGGTGGAGGAGAGGGGCCGGGGCCGAGGAGGCGGGAGGGGCCGGTAAGGGTGGGGCTGGCAGTCGCAGAGGGTGGGGGCTGTCTCGCCGTGGCCGCCATAACTCAGCCTGGACGGACAGTTTCCTTTCTCCTGCCTGATTTACTGCCTGCTTTGGAGGGGCGCGGCCCATGCTTTGAGCTTCAAAGGGAGTGGCAAGTGAAGCCGTGGCTGCGGTGAGCCCCGGGGTCTGTCCCGGGGTCTTGGCCCAAGAGGCCTGGGGTCCTGGGTCCGCGGCCACTCACAGCCTTGCCAAGCCTCTGTCTTCTCATCTGTAAAATGCGATCCCAGCCACCGTCCCTCAGAGGAGGATGAAAGATTAGGCTCCTTGGCATGTTTCAAATGCTGAGGGCTGTGACACCCAGGGGTCCCTGCCGACTTCTCGGTAAGCTCTGCTCAGGACAGAGAGGGTACCTGTCGCTTCTCACGATTTTAGGTTTATCTACTTGTTTATTTTGCCCATTGTTCCTTTATCCTCTGCACAGCTACAGAAGTGAGGGAGGCATTCTTATTTTTTTCTTTCCCCGTTTTGCAGGTGGGTAAACGAAGGCCCAGAGACATTAGTTCCGCCTCTTAACCACGGAGTCCCAGTGCCCAGTTCCTGATCTCTCCCTGAAACTGCCCCAGGGCCTGGGCGCCAGGTTGGGAGCCGGGCAGTGTTTGTTGGCTGAGTTTCTCATCCTTTTAGCTGAAGGCCTGGTGGGCTGGGCTCTGCCACTGGGTCCCCTGTGAGCATGGCTGTCCCCCCACCTCTGCGCCCAGTCGCCTAATCAGTGAAAGGGGCTGTGCCCGCTCTGCTCCGCAGACTCTCGCTTGGAAAGGCTCGCACACCAGCAGACCCGGTGCCCGGGTCAGACCTGCGGATGTGTTTTCTTTGCTGTGACAAAACATTCAGGACAGGTGTCCACGCTCAAAGCTTGGAGGTGTCCCGTAACTATCCGGGTCACCACCTTCTCTTGAAGATCCGGAAGCTTTGGTCGTGCTGGTGTTCCCGGCTGCTGACCTCTGGCTGGGGCTGGGAGCAGCCCCCTCCGAGACGGAGGACTCGCTCTCCGAGCCCCGCGCCCCTTTCCAGCAGTGCCTCGCTGACGCTCTGCCTGGCCCCGAGGCGCCTAACTTGTGCCTCCTGAGTCACCTGCACCGTGCCGAGAGGGCCTGCTGGGGCCCAGGGGTGGGGACGGCATGGGAACGGCCCCCTGAAGGGAGATGAGGAGCCTGGTCAGCCTGCGGCTTGTCTGGGAGGGAGGTGGCCGGCTGAGGGCAGAGGGCGCCACCGAGGCCCACAGACCACACTGCGGGGATGGCAGCCACAGCGGCTCAAGCACCTGTCTCTCTCTGCAGTCGGCGGTGACACAAAAGGGCACGCGTACCCAGTGCTTCTCCTTTTGGAGCTGATAGAAACATTCTCCTCAGAGACATTGCCCTGGGGCCCACGGACAGCCAGTGCCAGGGGAGCTTGGGTCCGGGTCTCTAAACTCCCACCTGGCGCTGCCCGCCCCGGACGTGCAGCCGGTCCTAGTGCTGCGGCCGAAGGAGCCAGGACTTGGGTTCCGGCCAGCCGGGTCTCAGAGCCCAGCCCCACCCCCGTGGACACTGGCAGATTCCCTTGCACCCCTAGAGCCTTGGTTTCCACATCCATGAAACTCAGGGATGAGCCACTTTGTCTAGAAGTTTCCTTGCAATGTAAGCACGTTCTCGTTATTGGTCTTCAAGGGTGAAAGTGTTTCTTAGAGGAGGGGGACGGGGGCACTTGCCTTCAACCCCCACTCATTGGGGCTTGAACTGAGAATCCATTTGCGTCACTGGCAGGGGAGGAGCGGCTAGGGCCTTCTAGGGCCAGGCGAAGGGGACCCTCCCAAGCCATCTTTTGGTGCAGCCACGGCACAAATGTCTGCTGAGAGCTCACTGCGTGCTGGATCTCGTGCGGGCCCACGGAGCAGACACCTCAGGCCGAAAGGCACGACCTACCCTGTGTCCCAAACGCAGCAGTCCAGGGCCTTCCCAGTGCACCCGGAGAGGGGAGCCGGCCGCTCCAGGGGGAGCCCTCCCTCAGCAGGGAACGTGCACTGTCTTTGTGAAATGATTTGGGGGCCATAAATTTTCGGTGGCAAAGAAACCCTCAGACTTTTCATAATGCTGAAGAGTTTAGACTTGTCTCGAGGGGTGACAATTTCACCCAAGCGTGTGCCAGCTCCAGTGATTTGTTATTGCAAAGGGTGATTTTTTTTTTTCCCCTTAAGGTGGAATCCTCAGATTTCAAGCTCTGCTTTAACTTGTTTTATTTCACCCGGAACACAAATAAAAATAGCCCACAAGGTGTACAGATGACCTGACAGAAGTTTCTTCCTTCCTCCTGGTGCAGAGCTGGGAGGGAGGAAGGAGGACAGAGCTCGCTGGTCACTGTGTGCGGGCCTCGCCCACCGGGCTCCCTCGGCAGCCTCTGCCCAGGGCGTGGCAGGGCTGTACTGACCCCCCAGGAGCCCTAAGATTAGGCTATTTTACAGGTGAGGAATAAAGACCCAGAGGCATCTGGCGACGCTCCGAAATCTCACAGCTGGACATTTTGGGAGCCCAGATTCGAACTTGGGCCCGTGCGACTCTCAGGCCCGGGCCGCTTTCCGGGGCAGATCCTTGAGTCGCGACTCAGCACCTGCAGCCTGAAGCTTATCTCTGGCCGGGATCGCCCTCTCCCCAGCTGAAGCGGAGCATCGAGTGTGAACACGCTCTTGGGCGAGGATGCTTAGCATAGTTGGTTCTGGGGCTGGTTTGAAGTCCCCTTAAGCACCGCGGAAGCCCCGTTTCCATGCCAACAGCTGCTGTGCCGCTTGCAGGCACTTTTATCTGCAGGCGAGAAAGCAGGCCCTCCAAGGGTGCCAAAGAGAACACTTTCCGCTTTGAGCTGGCTCATTTGCATGCCCTTCGTGTAGTCAGTAATTTCTCTGGACTCTCCCAAAGCGACCAGCTGACACAGTGAGCGCGTTGTCTCTGGGGCCCGGCTGGTCAGGGTGAAAGGGTCTCAGAACTGTGCTGTTTGCTGGGAAGGGAGGGGCTGAGCCTGGGAGGGGCGCCTCGGGGTGGGGTCGGGGTGGGGGGCCACGGCTGGAGCTCCGCTCTCTGCAGCCTGTCCGAGTGAATGGCCGGGGAGGGCAGACTCCAGCTCATTTGGCCAGAATGTTCTCCGAAGGCAGAGGTGTAGACAGGGAGTCCTGCCTTTCTGGGAATGCTCGACTCTACCAGCACCGCTCGGTGCTTTCTAGATGCTCTTGCACGTCCTCCCGTGGCTGAGAAGTGGCTGTCCTGTTCCGCAGGTGAAGAGAGGGGAAGTCACTTGCTCCGCAGCTGGGGAAGGGGTCCAGAGAGAGGCAGGCTCCTGGGGTGGCGACACATGGAGGCCCAGGGAGACGTAGGATCTGCGGAGGGGAGGCGGCGCGAGAAGGCGCTCCAGGATGGCCGCGTCACGGACGGGGCTGGGTGGCTTAGACCATGGGGACCTGCTCCTCACAGCTCCGGGGGCTGGAGTCTGAGATCGCGTGTCGGTGGGTTGGCTCCTTCTGGAGGCCTCTCTCTGGCCTGCAGGCGGCCCCTCCTCCCCGTGTCTGCCCGTGGCCCTTCCTCTGCGCCTGTCTGTGCCCTAATCTCTTCTTATAAGGACATCAGTCATATTGGATTAGGGCCACCCTCATGACCCCATTTCACCTTAGTTACCTCTTTGAAGCTCTTGTCTCCACATACGGTCCCATTTTCTGAGCTGCTGGGGGTGGGGGCAAGTTTAGGGCTTCAGCGTATGGATTTTAGGGGGGTATAACTCAGCCCGTAGCAGTGGAAACTGTCATGCGTGTGTGGTGAGAACACTGAGGAGGGAATGAAGACGGAAGAGCACGGGCAGGGGAGATCCCAGTTCTGGGGCCTTGAATGCCAAGCCAAAGACCTGCCCTCCCCTCCCGTGTGACAGACGCCACAGTACTCAAGGCAGGAGCTTCAGAGTGAAAAGGACATTTGAAGTCAATTAGGCTGGTACTAGCTGGGTGGATGGGTTGGGGGCTCCTGAGGGGATAGCCAGTCTTTCTGGGGGCAGCACACTGCTCCAGTGTGGGGTCTTCCTTGAGAAGGCTGGTTTTCTGGGGACCTAGGGGACTTCCAGTCCAGGAAAGTCACCTGTTTCTCCTAGCCTCGGTTCTCCCCCAAATGCAGAGCCTGAGGCAAGGGTTTAGGACCTGGTAGTTTATTTGAGGGTACAATCCCAAGGACCAGGAGTAGAAGATTGGGGTAAGTGAGGCAGCGGCCCCCAAGGCCCATCCCAGGGGGCGTTATTGAGCCGATTGCTGCTGAGGGCAGTGGGGGCTGGAGCCTGCGGAGGACTCTCTGAGGAGAGGGTAGGGTGCCTCGGGATTGTCCGCCTGGGGTGGAGGAGGGGCTCTCACTGCTCAGAGGTTAAGTCTCCGTGGAGGAGAGCATTACTCCCTGCGCTTCTGGGTTTGTCCATGTGTCACACAGCTCTGGGGGTCTGCAGTGTTCCATGTGGGTGGTGGCTTCAGAAAGCCCCTAAGAGACCCTCGGGGCTGCCGCACGAGGTGCTCTGTGTTATGCCTGTGCGCAGCTGGTTGTCATAGCCATAGCTGAGGGCAGATGTGAGGTGGGGGACAAGTGGTGTCCGATACATCTTCCAAGCTGGCAAGAAGTATAACCAACGGAAACCATCTGCTGCGGGGACCCAGCGTCCTGGCGGGTAGACAGACACTGGTCAGTGCCTCCTGTGTGCCGGGGGCTGTGCCTGCGGGGGTAAGCGCAGAGTTGCTGCTGCTTCCTGAGCTCTAGGAAGCAATTAAAGAAACAGTTGCTACCTACACTGAGGAGTGTTGGGAAGAGGCCTGTATAGACCACAGGGTGGGCACAGAGCAGGGACTTGTCATTGCTGCCCTGGGAGAGGGAAGTGTCACAACCATGGATTAGAACCCTGGAGGCTGCGTGGATGTGCTCCAGGCAGAGGGACTGCGGACAGCCCGAGGCCCCTGTGGGCGCCTGCTACACCCTAAATCTGAAATCAAGGCACACAGATAGGCACTTCCCTCAGGCAGACTTGCAATTAGTGACTGAGTTCTGGCTACTGGCCTAGGGACAGAAGTGATGGCTGCTGCTTCCAGGTCTGGCCCGGAAAAGGCACTGTCCTCCTGCAGAGGGTCTGTCTCCACTTACGGGCTGGATGATGTCGAGATCGAAGATGCTGGCGCACAAGACGGAAGGAACCTCAGTCCCTGAGTGACTGCATGGAGCTGAGCTCCCTGGCCAGCCCTCCTTGAACTATGACAAGAGTGAGGTTCAGATCTTTAGAGTGATGAGCTGCTAAGGTTTGGGGCTGTTCGTTACAGCAGTTAGCTTTCTCTGACTGATACAGAATTGCTAATCTGAAATGAGCATTGCCGTAAAAGCCCATAGCATGTGGCATTGGCTGCTGAGGGACAGTGTGGAGATCGATATCAGCATCTGTGAAATGCGGCTGCCCACATTGTGAAGTGGCAAAATATTTGGTAGAACTGTTGCCTGTGGTAACTCGGGAGGCAGAGCACACGGGCATTGGGCCTGCAGCTCCAGGGGAAATTGTTGGAAAGAATTAAGAGATTAGTGCGTCCTGGCCACCATGGGCTGCATTTGGCAAGGTCTTACAGGAAAGAGATGAACTCGGGAGAGGAACAGCTGGTTGGAAGCAGAAACGAAAGGGAACACAGAGAGGGGCTTTTCCGGGCTGGAGAAGCTAACCATTTCTGGACCTGAAACAGTAGGAGATGAGAGAGAAAACTCTGGGCTGCAGTGAAGATTAGATGAAGGATGTGACACTTCCACCCACTCACATAGCCTCAGGATCGTCACGGTTGAGTTGGGAGGAAGGGGCACGGAGGCAAGGAAGTGGGGAAAATCAAATGGGGCCGACACTTAAGTCTAGGAGAGAACCGTGGGTGTGATTGTTGGCACGTAGAATTGACGGGAAGCAAACAGATCAGAAACTTGGGTTTGGAGGGAATTGTGCTGATCAAGAAACCGCGGTCCTGGACTGAGGAGTCTTTGACAGAAGCTTAAAATATCTCCTGGGCCCCCGACTCTCCACACCCAGGAAGTCGGTTATGAAAACTCTAGTGTCCGAGGAGGGAATAGGACCCTAATCCCACAGCAGACGCGGCCCTGGAGGGGAACTGACAAGGCAGAGCCCGCAGGGCGCAGCCAGGGGCACAGAGGAGGACGCGGGAGCACAGGGCGGAGCTGCCCGCGGAGCAGAGCCAGAGTCTAGCCAGGGCGCGGCTTTTGCTGCCAGGCGGGGAAACTTCTCAGTCCCTGCCCCTGAGGTGAGGCTGCACATCGAACCTCCCGCTGCGGGTGCCTGCCATTCACCCTCTTCCGGGTGGGAGTTAGCGGGCTCGCCTTGCTCTCCCTTGCTCCGCCGTCACGTTCTGTGCGCCTGCGCGCATGCGCGTAAGGGGACGGTAAACGCATTTCTCTATGGTCCGCAGGCCGCTGCGCCGCGGTAGCTGGATGGGACACTGGGTACCTCCCTGGGGAGAGGATGGGTTTTTCCTGGCTGTGGGAGGGAGGGCACTCATGCGTGTGTGGTGGCAAGGAGTGGACAATGGCAGAGACTGCTGGGGGGACAGCAACCTCCCTGTCACTTCCTTCTCCTGGGCACTGCAGGAGGCCACATTCCCAGCTCTCAGCAATTAGCTGGGGTCCTATGGTGGCATTATGGCCAGAGGAATGTGGGCGGAGGGATGCACATCACCTCCTGGCCGGGCCTTGAAAACCCTGCCTGTTCTCTGTTTCCATCCTCCAGCTGGACGGTGCCATGGTGGCCTTGGCGGCCACATGCTGAAGATGGAGGTGCACACGATGGAGGGAGCCTGGGTCCCTGAGTGACTGCGTGGAGCTGAGCCCCTGGGCCACCCTGCATTGGTTGGTGACGTGAGCAACAAATACACCTTAGTCGTTTTAGTCCACCGTGACTGGGGGCACTTTGTTACAGGATTAAGTTACCTTGACTAATACGCACACCTGCCTTGGCCCCTGCAAACCTGGATGATCTTTAAAAGTCACGTGAGGCTGCTGCGGAAAGCTCACGAATGGTGTTGTGGCTCACAGGCAGCCCCAGGGCCTAGTGCCTGCCCTCTGCTGTTCTTCCGGCCCCTCTGCTCTCTCTCTGCCCTCGACCTCTGCCCTCTGGTCACACGGGCTGGCCGTCTTTCCCTCAAGTGCCCTGTGCCGTCGTCTCCCTCAGCATCTGCCTCCTGTTCCTTCTGCCTGGAAATCTCCTGACTACGTTGACATAGTCGCCCCTGCTGTCCTCCAGGTCTTAGCTCAATGTCACTTCCTCAAGGAGGGTTCCCAGCACCCTCAGACAGATGGGGGCCTCCACATGACACTTGCGGGTCTTAGTTACGATCGCCCCAAGGGGGCTCCGGCTTGGGCAGAAGAGGCGGCTGCGGCAGCTGGCCTGCTCTGCGTCCTGGCTCCCCTTCCTCCTTCCAGTTCCTGACGTGGAGAGGTCCGAGGTCAAGGGGTCAAGGGGCCTTGTGAGGGCCGCCTCATTGGTGGGGACTCTGCGGAGTCCCAAGGCAGCGCAGGTATCCCAGGGTGAGAGGGCCGAGGGTGCCAGCTCAGGTCTCTCTCCCCTCCTCATGGAGCCACCAGTCCCACTGCCACGGTCAGGCACTCCCCGTTAGCCCATCAACCCATGGAGGAATCGACCCACTCACGAGGGCTCTGCCGTGACCCAGGAGACTCAGTCACCTTGTAGAGGCCCTGTCCCCCAGCGCTGCCACACTGCGGACGCAGACCCGCAGTGAGTTTCAGGGGCTTCCGCCATTCAGACTCTAGCGGGGTTTTGGTACGTGCAGCCGGCACACTCCTAACGGACGCAGATAGCGGCAGGGGCTTCGCAGAGTCTACAGCCAGGCTGGAGAACCACGCTCGGGACACGCGGGACGCGAGGCCACTGAGGCCAGAGGACACAGCCTTGGCCAGCGCCCCGGGAACGGAGTGTTGGGATGCGGTTCCTGAGGTTGCTGGGATGAATTCGCAACTCCCTCACCTCTCTGAGCTGTGTTTCGAATCCACACTCTGGGCGGGACAATCTTGTTGGCACGTCCAGGTCACCTGTTCACAGTGTCCGAGCCAGGGAGAGGGAGTGTCTGGGCCCCTGGAATCCTACAGTGGGCGGGCAAGCCGCTAGAGGGTCTCGTGATTTCCTGTGACTTTGCTATGCCAGTTATCAGCCGTGGGCTGCCACAGCCATGGGGCTGGGGGCGGGCACAGACCCCGGGAAGGGAAGGAGAGGGTGTGGGTCCGAAGAAAGTGGGAAGGGCTTTGGCTGGAAATCTCCCAGGACGGGGGTGTCCCAGGTGAGCACACCTCGAATGTCTTACTTGCAGCTGATGAAGACACGTTCCGTGGTGGCCCCAGGGATGCCTCCCTCCGGAGCCGGCTTACTGCCCCCCACAGGCGCCGTCGGCCCCACAGGCTTGACCAACCTCTACGCTGAGGGCTCTGGCTTTGGAGACTGGTTCCGAGCTCCATTCGCGGCAGGTGGTGAGGAGGCGGAGCCCCGTCAGGG
This sequence comes from Avahi laniger, assembly GCA_963575035.1. Taxonomy (NCBI): domain Eukaryota; kingdom Metazoa; phylum Chordata; class Mammalia; order Primates; family Indriidae; genus Avahi; species Avahi laniger. Next base: position 9,767 of record CAUYSK010031284.1, read on the forward strand.
CAGCGCAGCGCAGCACTGGGATGTGCGTGGGAGCCTTCTGTCTCGCTGGACTTGCGCAAGTGAGAATTGGCGCAGCCCGAGGTGCAGTGGGAGAGGTGTTAGAGTCCCCCTGGGATCAACGCCGGTGCACAGTGACCCTGCTGGCACCTGCAGTGACGATCCCAGGTGCGGTGTGGACTGAAGCTGGGGTTTGTGTCCCAGTCCTGCTGAGTGTGCTCTGCGGGAGTCAGCTCCTGCCGGGACAGCCAGGCGCCTGGACCTCCTCGCTGCAGAACACAGTGCCATCCCTGTGTCTCCTCCGGTCTTGTGCCAAATTGTTCAACCTAGGGCAGCCCTGTGTTCCTGCTACTCATCCCCGAACGTAGCCAGAGCCCCCACCATGTGCCGGGCCCGGTGGGGTGTGCAGGACAGGCCCCCCGAGCCGATTCCGCCCCGTCCTGCCCTCCCAGAGCAAACGGCCTTGGCGAGGGCCCAGATGTCTCGCACACACCTGTGGAGGTGGGCAAGGCTGTAAGGCCAGTGAGGCCCAGTAACTAGAGACCTGCGCTGGGCAGGGGAGAGGTGCACAGCAGAGCGGGGGTGACGCTGGCCGAGCAGGGAGGTTGGGGAGTGCCGAGCGCTGCGCACCAGCGTCCATCCCAGGGAGGGCTCTGACTAACCGCCTCACCCACTGCACCACGGGCTGTGCCAGCGCCTGCTGCTTTCGTGAGTCCAGTGAGACAGGACGCTCCCATACCAGGTACGTGAGGCTGGCTGGTTACTCGCAGACAGGCAGATGGGCCGGCAAAAGCCTGGGACTCCCGGAGAGTGTCTCACCAGGCTCGGGAGAGCTGCCCAGGACAGACGGCACGGGGTCTGCGCGTGAGGCTCCGGAAAGCAGCCTGCCCGGTGCTTGATATCCCGGGGACAACGTGACTTGCTGGGCTGAATCGCTGTGGGACGCCCTGTTCTGGGAGGGACGGGAGCAGAGCCTGGGCTGCTCAGGCCAGTCGTCCCTGTTCAAGGATGTGGCGTTCCCGGCACACTCCACAGTGGCTCTGGAGAAGGGCAGGTGGGGATGGGGAGCGAGCTGGGTGGGTCCAAGGCCGCCGGCGACCTGTCCTGCAGGGAGGGGTCAGGTGGGGAGAGTGGAGACAGGAGTGTCCCTGGGCCAGGGCGCTGTGTCCGGGGGTGCGTGCACACCGGTGTGTAGGGAGCTGCTCGCAGGCTGGGCCGGAAGAACCCCTCTGAGGGGGGAGCTGGGGGACTGGGCCGATGTTTTCCAGAGCTCACTCTCGCTGCCTGGCGGAGGAGACGCTGTCGGGGCAGAGTGGAGGCAGGAGACCAGCAGGCCCTGGAAGAGGGTGGTGGCTGGGGTCAGCGCACACAACGGGGAGTCAGCGGGAAGTCACAGGTTGGGAGGGATTTCAGAAGTAAAATCAACGAGACTCGAGACTCGGGGAGGGTGAGAGGAGAAGGAGACCAGGGCAACCCCCTCGGATTGTGGCCTGGACCCCGGGGTGGCCATGGCTGCCATTTCCTGCGATGGGGAAGAACGATGTGTGAACAAATTCGCGGTTCAGTCTGGAACGTGAAAGATGAGTGCTGCTTCGGTGGGGAAGGAGACAGGCGTTTGGACATGCGGTCTGGGGCCGAGCAGAGACCTGATGTCTCTAGACACCTTCACCATGCCTGTTCCTGAGCTGGGGATGGAAAGAGAAGTCCTTCCTGGACTTCTAAAGCTTGTGGTCCACTGGGGCCCCTGTGTGTCTTCTCAGTGTATCGCATAGGGAATAGGCTTAGCTGCTGGGTGAAGAGACCCCACACACCGTGGCTCACACAAGACAGTGGGTGAGACAGGAGAGTGGGTTGTTTATTTCTTCCAGCGTAGGGCCCAGTGAGGGGTCCAGGACTGGGCTGGGATTCTCGCATCCTCAAAGCCTCCGTTTCTGAGTTCAAGGTGGCTTCTGTACCCCCAACCCCCCCGGCAGCCAGCTGCAGGGAGAAGGGCAGGGGGCAGGCACGCAGCTCCTTTCACAGTACACCCCTCTTTGGCTCACCTCCCGTTGGCCAGGACTTAATATGAGGCTGCAAGGGAGGCTGGGAGGTGTTGTCTCCTGGGAGATGGCAGGGCATCCATGATCCCAGGTAACCTTAGAGGGCTCCTTACTGCTGGGAAGAAGGGCTGTGTGGACATTTGTGGACAGCCTGTGGTCTCGGCTTCGTGTCTGGGCATTGGAAACCGTGCAGTGCAGCCAGCACGGCAATCACACGGTGTCCTGAGACAGTGGGCCGCAGAGTGTTTTTAGGTATGGGGCCTTTTCTGGGAATCACGAGGAGGTGGTTCATTTTAGCTGGTGGGCTTCTTGCTCAGGCTGGACAATTTGATTATGTGACCTTGTGAGTGATTCCACTGCATGGTTTCACCAGGCAGAGCCCCGGAATGCCCTCTGCAACAGCCCCACCGGCTGCTCCTATTATCTGACTTGCATGCCCCCTTCCATGGGAAGCTCACTACCTCACAAGTACCCTCTCCCTCTCCCTGGACTCCCTGCCTGGGAGAAGCTGCTCCTCATAAGAAGCTCTGACTTTCCTCCTGTGGCCAGTCCCCCTCCCACTGCCCCTCCCCCTTCAGTCCCTCTGTTCTCCCCTCACCCAAGAGCAATCCTACAGATTTCGGGTGAATAACAGAGGCTCTCAACTCGGCTTTTCTGGCAGTGAAAGGGGATCGTATGGCTGTCTGAGACTCCTGGGGCATTCTCGTCCTCATGGCCAAGGTCTGCCCCCAAATGCCCACACGCTGGGCACTGGGTGGTGCACCAGGCTGAGCCTGGTTATGTGGCTGAGCCTGGTTGTGTGGCTGAGTCTGGTTCCCAGCTCTGGCTCTGGACCTGGAGCCAGGTGTGCCACTGTCGGAGCCTCGGTTTCCATGTTTCTAAAATGGGGGTTCTGGTTGGCAGTACCGACCTCAGGGAGTCGGCGGGAGGCTTGAGGAAGCTGAGGCTGGCAGGGAACTTAGCATGCTGTCCGTGCGGCTGGCCCTTTGAGGGATTCTGTACTGAAACGCTAACGCGTAGTTCTTCCCCCCAGATAGCTCGGGCTACCCTCCCGCCCTTTCCTGCCTTTCCCTCCTGTCCCTCCATTCACTGAACCAGCTTCTTCTTGGCTTTTGGGTTTCAAAAGCCCAGACCCACTGGGAATGGACGTTCTCACCGGAGGCCTCTGTAGAGGCAGTGGGAGTTCACTGGGTGCCGGCACTGTTCCGACTGCTCCGTACCCGCTCTCCTGGAATCCCGATGCTAGTCTATCAGGCAGCTGCTCTCACTGTTCCCATTTCACAGATGAGAGAACTGAGGCACAGAGAGGTTATGTGTGTTGGCCAGGGGCACACAGCTGGTGACTTTTGGGGGACTGGATTCTCTGCCACTGTGCTCTTCTGCTGTGGACAGCAGGGAGCCCAGAGTCTCTACAGCCTACTCTCCCCCTGCTCCGGCTGGCAGGGAGGTGCCCCCAGGCTGGAGGGTGGTGATGATGTGGACAGCCTCAGGGGACGCTGGCCCCAGCTCTGGGTGCTCAGGTTGGCTGGAGAAACCTGGAGGGCTTTGATAGCAGCAGCGGCTAGTGAGGTGTCCCCTTGGGTGGGGCGTCAGAGTGCTGGGCACCAGGAGGCTGCACACAGGACCTACCGGCGAGTGCAGGAGAAATGCTGGGGAGCGGATGGGCCCGGAGGTGGCAGGGCCCCTGGGGAAAGGTGGGCATATTCCAATCGAGCAAGATCAAATTTGCTAGAGTAGGACTCAAAAATGAGTTTGAGACGTAGAACAAATCTTTAAAAAATGTCCTTGAACATCTGTGGTTGTGGATCGAGTGCCATTCGGGCTCCGCGCTCAGTGTGTCTGAAGTGATCATTGTCCTGTTGCCGTTACGGCACAACTGCAAGGGCAAAGAGGAATTGTGTTTGTGTATGTGTGTGGCTTTGCGCGTGTATGCGTGTGCGTGTACATGAGTTCGTGCTTGCTTTTGTGTGCGTTTGCAGGTGTGCATGTATTTGTGTGCACGTACATGTTCGTGTGTGCGCGCGTGCACGGCGCGCGCAGCCGCCCTGCCTCCCTGCCCCCAGCCCCCAGAACACTGCTTGCTTTCTCGTCTTTCATATTCAAACAGCAGCCTGGCCCCAGCAGCCCCTGGGCATTTAGGGGCTGTTCGTGTGTTGTGGGAGCTCATGCTCGGCTTGTGGTGGGACTTCCTGCCCACGCAGGGGACCTAGTGGCCCCTTGTGCTCCTGAGGGGCTCGCCCAGGTCCTCCCCATCCCACCCCATGCCCGTCATTGCCTGAGTGTCGAGCCACTCACTTGATCCATAAATATGGAATAACACAGACAAATCTGTTGGGGATTTACTCTGTGCCAGACACAGTTCTAAGTCCTTTTCACCTTTTACCTCATTTTGGCTCCATTTTATGCATGAGGAAACTGAGGCAGAGGAAGATGCCCAAGGGCAGACAGCTACTAAGCAGAAGGATTTGAGCCCTGACATCTGTTTCTGGAGGCTGAACTGCAGCCGTGCACTGGCTGCCGCCCTTGGGCCTTTGTCCCCCTCATCTGTGTCATTCTTCCCCGTCATGTCACCTGCTCGGTCCTGCCTCATCCCCTGCGTGCTGGACCCTGCGCAGCCTCGGGCCCGGCCTCCCTTCTCCGCACGGCTGCGGGCGCCCTTCCTAAAACTTCCACCACTCCTCCGCCGCGCCTCAGCCCATTGGAATCTGATCCTGTCCCCTAGCTGGGGCAGGGCTGTCCTGGGGCATGTGCAGAAGGCAGATTTGGGACCAGCGGTGAACTCCCCGGTGGGGGAAGTATGTCAGTGAGGCTGCTGGGTGTGTCGGCTGGACTTGAACCTGACCCAGGTATCTGGGGTTGGGAACAGCTGCTGTGGCCCTCGGCTGCAGACATGGCCCAGCTGGAGACTGGCTCAGGCCTGGCCCTGCACCCTCCCCCTCCCCCTGGCCTCAGGCCTTCGGGACAGGGAGGAGAGGGCGCTCCCTGGGTCCCGGCTGGGCACCACTCAGAGGAAGCCAGGAGGCCACGGACCGCAGGGGCTGGCGAGCATGGTCAGCGTCTTGTCCGCAGTGGCCGTGGGCGCGTGGAAGAGTGGGGGGCAGCTGGGGAGTCAGCTACTCCTGGGTTCCCCTCCCTTGCTGCCGGCTGCCAAGTCAGCAACCTCTTGGAGACTCAGTTTTCCCATCCAAGAAACGGAACAACTGTGTATCCAGGGTTGTCGCTAACGTGAGGACGCTCTGCAAGGGAAGGGCCTGTGGAGAACGGGGGGCTGTGGGGCCGACAGTGGGGACGACCACGGTAACAGCTGATAAAGTGTGACAGCAGCAGATGGCGGCCGCTGCGTCCCTGCCACCCCCGACACGCGTCCCACCTCATATGACCCCACGGCAGCCCTCGCAGGAAGACCTGGGACTTTCACCCCCATTTTATAGGCGAGGGAGCCGAGGCACGGAGAGGTTAGGAGACTCTCCTTGGCTTAGACAGCTGGTAATGGTGGGTCTCGGAGCGATGAGGGAAATGAGGGAGCCCAAAGAAGGGGGTGACTGTCTCTGCCAGGAGGGAAGGGACAGGCTTTTCTGAGGACGGTTGTTGGACCTGGCGCCTCTGAGAAGGGCCTGCAGATGGAAGGGAAAACTTTTTTTTTTTTAATAAAAATGGCATTTCTAAGAAAAGCGATTTGATCTCCCGTGCATTTGGGGTCCTGTTTTTTGAGGAGTCCTGGGACGCCTGCTCCTTTTGCTTCTTTGATTTCTCTGAGCCTCAGTTTCCCCATCCATAACAAGAGGACAAGACGGTCCCTCCTCTGAGGATTAGGCGGGACAAAGGTGTCGGCACATAGCAGGTGCTCCCCCTCCTCGAGTCCCCTTCCCCCCACGGCCAGCCTGCCCGCTTTCCCCGGCCTGGACCCCGGCACTTGGTGCTGGCCCGGCTGCGGGCGGAGCGGGGGTTAGGGACCCTGTTACTGTCGGGCGGGTCCAGCTCTCAGACAATGGCAATCACATTACCCTGGCCAGGGAGATGGCCATCTGTCCAAACGGTGGGGACAGGGGACCGCTGCCTGTGTGTCTGAAGCATCGCAGATCATCGCATGCTCCTTCCCCAAATATTTACCCGGCAATCCGCCCTCCAGGGCCTCAGTCTCCTCATCTGTACAAGGGCCTCAGCTGCTCTGCTCCAGGTGGTTACCCACAGTTGCTCTTCCAAAGCGCTGCGGTGTGCGCTGAAGTCCAGGCGGGACGGGAAGGACTGCCACAGCCCCCACCCGCTTACTTCAGATAGGGGAAACCGAGGCCCGGTGAGGGAGGGTGAGTTATCTGTGGCCGCGCAGCGAGCCGGTGGTGGGACTGGACGCAGAGAGAGCCACGGCTGCAGTGAGGGGCTATGGAGCGGGGGTGCTGGCCGGGCGGGGGGTGCCCACGACTCACAGCACGGGCAGCCCCGCTCAAGCTGGACCGTGGCCTGCCGCCGCTCGGGGACTGTCCTTGCACCCTGCCTGCGGGAGCGGCCAGGCTTCCAGGGGCCGGCACCGGGCCAGCTTCGCTCACCTCTCCACCTTCGCCTCCGGACGCTCCTGAAGCTCCAGGCCCGCTGAGCCGGGCTCTCTGCCTGGCCCACGCCCTGCGTCCCCACGGCCGGCCTGGCCTCACGCTGTCCCCAGCGCGGAAGGCCCTTTTCCTCATCAGCTCTCCCATCCCACCTCCTCCCTCACTCCGCTCCGGCCTCCTTCCTGTTCCTTGAAGCCACCCGACATGTTCTGCCGCAGGGCCTTTGCTCTTGCGATTCCCTCCCTGCGGTGTGTTCTTCCCCCAGGTGTCCTCAGGGCTTGCTCCCTCATGTCATGCAGACCCCCACTCCCATGTCCCTGCTCCCAGGAGGCCTTCTCTGACCATCCTGTCTACAACAGCACCCCCGGGCACTCTGTGTCCTCGGACCCCATTTTGGTTTTCTCTCTCTGTATTGGTTTCTCCACGTGTGTCTGTTCCCTGCCTGTCTTCCTGGCCTGTTCAGGAGCTCGGGGGCGGGGCCGTGTCTGACTTACCCACCTTCGTATCCCAGTATCCCATGCGCAGTGGCCCACTCAAGAAGTGGCTGTTGAATGAATGAATGAATGAGTGAAGAACCTTCCAGTGGGCCCCATTACAATGCCTGTTTGTCTTTTCATACCTTTCTCTCATCAGACACTGGGAACAATTCTGGGACAGGGGCACATATTGTCCTTCTCTGGGTCCCCAGCCCCTGTCCCCAGGCCTGCGTCAGAGCGCTTGCTCGATAATCAGCAATGAGAAGCCATGTGGCCTTTGACTGCAAAGATGCCCCCAATCCTCCCATCCTGGTACCCATGCCCCTCGGAGGTGGGGCTTGTCCCCTCCTGCCACCCAGAGCTGGAGGCCATGTCCCCTCCCCTTGGCCACGTGGCTCTCTTTGGCCAGCAGAGTGTGGCGGAAGTGATGGCTGTGTCACTTTCAAGCCTGGGCCTCTGCCTCACTTGGGAACCTCGGGACGCCACGTGCGGAAGCTGCCCCCAGGAGCCATGTGGGGGAGAAAAGGGGGTCCCCACGTGAGGGGCTGGTCCACCACTGCGGGTGGGGCACGTGGGGGGGACAGGCAATCCAGACAACAGCCAGCCTCTGGAACCTTCCAGCCCAGCTGAACGGAGCTTCGTGAGTCAGTGCAGGCCAGCCCAGGAAGACCGGCCTGCATGCGCAGACTCGCAGGGCAGAAAGAGATCGCACGTCACGGTGTTTCAACCTCTGCATTCTGAGGTCGCAGCAGGTGATGGGTGACAGCCAACTTTCCTGATTAGCAACCCCCACGTTCCTGAGACAGCGTGGGCCAAGTCTGGCTTTGGACAAGCCCAGATCCCCACAGGAGGTCGGCCTGTTCAGTGATGCCCCTTGCGGAGGGAGACCCAGGAAAGCTGGTTGTTCATTATTCACTGGGGCCTGTTTTCTGCCCATCCCAGTGCTGGGAGCTGAGACTCCGCAGACGGCCTCCAGCCCTCGCCCTGTGGAGCGCGGCTCACTTCGCGAGGGAGACAGACAGGAAAACTGTCGATGAGGGTGCGAGGTAGCAAAGGGCTGTGGCGATGACGTGGGAGTGACTGTGATGACGGTTAATGAAATGTTGTAACAATGGCAAGTTATGTGCTCGCTGGGTCCCAGGCATGCTTTAAACACCATAGGTACTATCTCATATAATTCTTGCAACAGCCCTAGGAACAAGAGCTTGTTATGATATTTTCATTCCCACTTTATAGATGAGGAAACTGAGGTTAGGAAACTCTCCTTGGCCCAGACAGCTGGTAAAGTGGTGGATCTCAGAGCAGTGGGGCAGCCCAGGGAATGGAGTGACTGTCTCTTACAGGAAGAAAGGGACCGGCTTTTCTGGGGAGGAGTCATTTGATCTGGCCTTTGAAGGATGCGTAGGAGTCCACCAGGCAGGGACGCAGTGGGAATAACATGCGTAGGCCCAAAGCCAGAGTCAGCCAGCCGGGGACATTACACTGGAAATCATGGGGACTGCCTTGTCCCCAGACACAGGAGGCAGGTAAAGGAGGGAGTGACAGCCTGAGAGACAGAAGCAGGGACACACAGGAGCTGGGAGGGCTAGGAGTGGGCTGAGAAACCATGTCTGCAAATTAACCCCAGTATAAGCGGGAGGTGACAGTGAACCTGCTCAGCCCCACGGTCCTCTCCCGGCCCATGCCCCAGGATCCTGGTCCTCTGTGATGGACAACCCTGGCCTGGAAGGACACAGGGACAGGCTAGGGTGACAAGGGCCTGGAGACTGAGTCTTGTGCAGAAGGGCAGCTTGGAGGGACACAGCTTTGGGAGGCCACATTCTCTTCTGTATTCACTATTCAGTCTTTAGCCCTTGAATACAGGGCATAAATGGTTTTCCCTCCAAGCGAGGGCACTTTGAGAATGAACAGGGCACTACTAACAGCTAACCCCAGAATGACAGGTGTAATGCAAGGCGTCTGGCCACACGAGTTACCAGGCACCTACCATGAGCTTTACAGTTACTAACTCATTTCAGCCTCCTAAGAAACCTTGTAAGGGAGGTTGCTGCTATCCCCACTTTCCAGATGGTGAAACTGAGGCACTGAGAAAAGAAACTCACACCTATCAGCACCTACTATGTGTCGGCCGCTGAGCCTGGCTGTTTCACATAAATCTTGTTTAATCCTGAAAACAGATCTGCAAAGAAGTGCAAGGAACCCCGTTTACAGGTGATGAAACTGGGGCTCTGAGCCCCAGTCTGAGTTCCGCTGACCGTCGGCCTGCCCGTTCCGCCGCCCGCAGGGTCGGCTCAGTCCACGGCTCTGATCCAGGTCTCCTGCCCGCCTGCTTTTCCCCTTTTCTTTTCCACACCTCCCCCTCACCAGGGATTGCAGCGGAGAGAGGTGTGTCTCCGGCACAGAAATGTGTGTTCTTTCGGGTGAGACGGGAACAATGGGGTAGGAGGGGCCGGGCCGCGGGGGCAGGGGCTGGGTGGGAGCGGACCGTTGGCGGCAGAACCTGCCAAGTTGGCTCGCCAGGCCGGGACTCTCTCTCTGTGTCAATCTCTCCAGGAAACAGGTGCGCAAAGTGCGCCCCTGTGGACAGGGCAGCGTCTATAAGGGACTCATCCGCTAGGGCCGGGTTCTGGCCTCCTGCCTGTGTGACTCTGTGCAGGACCCTTCCCCCTCTGCACCGCGGTGCCCCGTCTGGAACCCCAAGGGTCCTGGGGCCGAGGCTCTGTGCCGGCTCTGCGGGGTCAGGGGCTCCGCATCCAGGGTTCCGCGGCCCGGGTTCAGGCCCAGACTCCGCCTCTTCCGATGCGTGACCGTGCCGCGTTTGTGCAACCTGCCTCTGCGCTCACGGGGCCGGCGGGGTCACCCCTCCGCAGGCTGCGCGGACGCCCGGGATGATCGTGCGCGGGCGCTCGAGCGGCGCCAGGCTCCGGGGAGCCGCGTGCGTCGCTGTCTTCCAGGGTCGGCGTGGGACCCGGCTCCTCACGGCCGTCGCTGGCCCGGCCAGCTCCCGTGTTCGGGCCGAGTCCCGTCCCAGGAGTCGCCCCGCCAGCCCCGGTCCCGGCCTCAGTCGCGTGACGCCCGCTTTGGGGTTTTGCCGCACGAGCGAGCATCGCTGTGATCTACTTCGTGCCTGTCGTAATTTCGAATTTATTTTTCACTCAACTTCTGTTGGGTCTGAGCTGTGCACACGTGGCTCAAAAATCAGAAAGTTTGATGAGCACTTTGGGGAGAGGCGCCCCCACCCGTGTCCCGTCCCGGGCCGTCCCCGCAGCGCCCCCCAGCGCGGTTCTCACCGGACACGCTGTGCCGGGCGGCTCTGCCACCAAGCGAGCGTGGCCGGAACCCCCGCCGCTCCCTGCGACAGCACCGGACCGCGAGGTTCCGGCGGGAACTCGGTGGCTGACGCCGCGCCGCCGTCTCCTCACCGCGTCCAACGGCATTCTAAAGAGGGGTAAACTGAGGCTCAGAGAGTGGGGAGGCCTTAAAACGAGGCGAACGTGCTTGGTCAGGAACGGCCGGCCTCCGCGGCCTCCCTGCCTCCGCAGCCTTGCGTGGGCGCTCCGAGCCACGGGCACTCGCTCGCTCACGGCGCCCCATTTCGTGCCATCCGGACCGGAAGGGATGTGCCCCCTTTCATTCCTGAATCTGATGATCCGGGTCTTTTACATTTTTCCGTGGTCGATCAATCTGGCAGTTACACCTGCTGCATTCACTGGCGGATCAATCAATCAATCACTCAGTTTTGTTGGCCTTTTTCAAAGTATATGCTTTTGGTTTCGTGGATTTTTCCCTATTGTTTTCCTAGGCTCTATTTAAATAATTTCCTTCTAATCTTTATTATTTCCTCCCCTCAGCTTGCTTGAGGTTTGGTTGGCTCTCCTTTTTTCGCTGTCTGAAGGTGAAAGGTTAGATTATTAATCTGAGATCTTCTTGTTGAATCTGGGCATTTACAACCACGAATTTCCTTCTGAGCACTGCTTCTTAGCTGCATGGATTTTGGGATGCTGCCGCTTCGTTTTCATTATTTTGAAGTATTTTCTAATCCGCCTGTGATTTCTTCTTCATAGATTTTGAATTATTTTCTCAGCGGTTGCTCTGGGGCTTACGATGTACATCTTAACTTCTCAGAACCAGCTTCGGAGCCACATTAACTTGAATACACTTGGAAGCTCAATGTTACTTCTCTGTGGCTCTAACCTTTCCCCCCTTTTCGGTGATCTCATTGCTATGCACATTACACCTATAAATATTACAAACACAACAGTACATCGTTATAATTATTTTTTATAATTTTTATGTCTTTTAAAGAAGCTAAGAGTAGAAAAAAGAGCAAGTATACACCTGTAGCTTTTTAAATGCTAACCTTCTCAATGATCATTTCTGGTTCTCTTCGTTTGTTCTTGTGATTCAAGTTGCCATCAGGAGTCATTTCCTCAGCCTGATACACCTTTGCTCTCATGAACTTCCTTGTGCCGTCATTGGTAAATGTATTGCATTTCTATATTATTGGTCCAACAATACATTATATACATATCGCTTTATATAATTGCTTTTAAAATCAATTTTCATAGAAGGAAGGAGGAGAAATATGCATTTGTACTTCCTTTTATAATTACATAATTACTTTTACTAATGCTTTTTTTCACGTGGATTCCAATGTCTCGGGTCATTTGTTTCCAGTCTGAAGAACTTCCTTTGATATTTCTTATATAGCAGATCTGCTAGCAACAAATGATCGCAGTGTTTGTTTATTTCGTAATGTCTTAAAGTCACCTTTATTTTCCAAAGACAGCTCTGCTAGATATAGGATTTTTGTTGACAGTTGTTCTCTTTGAGCACTTTGAATATGTTATCCCACTGCCTTCTGGCCTCAGAAGATGGGAAGTCACATGCTAATCTTATTGGGATTCTCTTGTAATCTGAGTTGTTTTTCTCTTGCTGCTTTCAAGATTTTCTTTTCTGGATGGCAACATTTTTACTATAATGTGCCTGTGGCTCTCTCTGTGTTTATTCTACTTGGAGTTCGCTGAGGTTCCTGGATGTGCACATTAAAGTTTTCCAGGACATTTGGGTAGTTTTCAATGATTGTTTCTTTTAATATCTTTTCTGCTCATTTCTCACTCTCCTCTCCTTCTAGTACTCCCATTACATGTATGTTGTTGAACTTAATACTATCCCACATTTCTGTGAGACTCTGTTAATTTTTCATCATTCTTTTTTTCTCTTTGCACTTCAGATTTCATAATCTCTATGAATTTATCTTCAGGTTCACTAAATCTTCTGCCAGTTGAAATACACTATTGAGCTCCTTTAGTTATTTTTTAAAAATCTCAGTTATTATGCTTTTCAACTCCAGATTTCCATTTGATTATTTTAAAAAATATTTTTTGTCTGGCCGGGCGCAGTGGTTCACGCCTGTAATCCTAGCTCTCTGGGAGGCTGAGACGGGAGGATTGTTTGAGCTCAGGAGTTCGAAACCAGCCTGAGCAAGAGCGAGACCCCGTCTCTACTAAAAATAGAAAGAAATTAATCGGACGACTGAAAATATATAGAAAAAATTAGCCGGGCATGGTGGCGCATGCCTGTAGTCCCAGCTACTCGGGAGGCTGAGGCAGGAGGATTGCTTGAGCCCAGGAGTGTGAGGTTGCTGTGAGCTAGCATGACGCCACGGCACTCACTCTAGCCCGGGGAAAAGAGTGAGACTCTGTCTCAAAAAAAAAAAATATTTTTTGTCTCTTTATTAATATTCTCTATTTCATGTGGCACTGTCATCATATGTTCCTTTACTTCTTTGGGCATGATTTCCTTTAAGTTTTTTGAACATATTTACAGTTGCTACTTTTAAATCTTTGTTAAATCCAACATCTGATCACTCTCACAGGCGTTTCTGTTGCTTGCTTGCTTTTTTACTCTTGGTGTATGGGTCATACTTTCTTGCTTCTTTGTATGTTTCATAATCTTTTGTTGGAAACTGGGCATCATAAATAATGTGTCGCAGGAACTCTGGATACTAGTCCTCCCTTTCGGAGCTTACCATTTACGTGTTTACTTGTCTCGTGTCCTGTCAGGTCACCTCGCTGAAGTCCATCACCCCCACTCTTGCATCATGAAGCCTCCCACGCTGCTCCTCAGGAGCTAGAGCTCTCTGTCTGCCCACAGTCAGTCCGGGGTGACAGTGGTTTTTGCAGGGCTTTCATCGTTTGTCTCTTTCTCTGACCACACTCAGCTGTTAAACTCCACTAATTGCCAGCTGATTTCCCTGCTGTTTTCAACAATGCCCTGGGACATACATTTCTTTATAGACTGATCCAATCGAAACCGGGCTCCACTGAATAGTTTGTGAGCGTTTGAGATTTGGTGTGACCCACGGGAGGGCTTTTTCCAGCTATCTGTTTCCCTGATTCTGTCCAGCAAAGTAGCTGGCTCACAGTTTAGCTTGTATCTGCAAGAATCCATCAGTTTCTTCCCAGTTGCCTTTTGAGAGTATTGTTAGGCTTGAACTTCTCCGGACTTGGTTGCAAACAAAGTCAGTTCCTTTGGGGAGAGATTTTGAGCTTCCTGTTCTGTGGCTTCCTTCTCCCTCCCCTCATAACCTCTGAGACAAAGCTCCGATGCCGGGAGTGCTGCGACGGTGAGGTTCTCGCCGAATGACACTTGGGATTCAGGAACTCGGTGCTCACTCCACGGCAGGAAGCAGCCCCAGGTCTCCTCGGCTTGCTTCTCTTGCTGTGGAGCCCTTGCTTCGCACGCTGGGCGAGGGTGGCCGGAGCCCCGGTCGTCCTTCTGGACCCGTGCCCAAGGCACAGCCTCCTTCCATGCCCGGGGGTGGGTGGAAGAAAGGAGCCCCGTCTGGCTGAACTTGCCTGTAACACAGAGCCCGCAATAGGAAGCTGGGGGCAGGATGAGAAGTGCTGACGCTGTGCCTTCTTGGGAAGACAGCCCCGACCAGGAGCTGGTGGAGGAGGAACCTACGTTCTTGGCTGTCCGAGTGTGGAGTAAAGTTTCTGTATCTCTGAATTGGGGCAAGGGGGGATGAAGTGGGTTTTTGTTTTATAACAACAAATCCTGCTATTCTTCCTGAATTTTAGTATATTTTCTTAAATAAATGTTTATTCATTGGCTGTATGCCTTTAGGATTATTTTGAGATATGTTACACGGTTGTTTTTTAAAACAATTTTTCACCAAGTTTCTCTGGGAAGTGGTCCGGGGAGCTTCTCACACTGTCATGCAGAAAGCAGAACTCAAAACACGTTGTCTTATAATAGCTTCTAGAAGCTGTATCACCTTGTCTCTCGTATTAGGCGTACAATTCTCCCATGTGGGGTAAGGACCAAGTTTCCTTTTTCACCTGTACTGACGAGACCGTCCCTGCCTCACTGCTCAGCGGCCTCCTTTGTCATAACTCAGATGCTCAGATACGGCCGAGACTGTTTCTAACCTTCCTGTGCGGTTCTGCTGATCTGCTCACCTACAGGCCAAGCATAGGCGAACCATGATTATGGGGCCCACAGCCTGCTCTTGTGCGACTCTGGATCTGAGAATGGTTTCATTCATAAAGAGTGGCTTAAAAAAAGAATATTTGAAAGACACCACATTGCTGGATTCTGATATCTATTATTTTAAGATTTTTGCATCTATGTTCAGAAATAAGACTGGTTTATAATTTTCCTTTTTTATGATGCTCCTGTTGAATGCAGGGTTTTGGTATCAAGATTATGTTGGTCTCATAAAACTGATTGGGGAGTTTTCCCTCTTTTTCTATCATCTGGAAAATTTGTGAAAAATTTTGTTTCTTCATGTTTTTGGCAAAATTTGCCAGTGTATCCATATTCTGTTTTCTCAGTGAAAAATATTTAAATACAGATGAAATTTCTTTAATAGTTATATGACTACTCATACTTCTATTTCTTTTTGTCTCAGTTTGATACTCTGCATTTTTAATGAAGTTTGTCCATTTTACTTAAAATTTCAAATGTATACGTATAAATGTTTATAACACATTATGTCTTATCCTTTTTAAAATATCTGCAGTATTTGTAGAGATATCCCTTTTTTTATTCTCAGTATTAATAATTTGTGTCTTTATGCTCTCTCATTTCCTTGATCAGCTTGATAAGGAGTTCAGTGGCTTTATTAGTCTTTGCAAAAGGGTAAGCTTTTGGCATTCTTGATCCTCTTAATAATTTTAAGTTATTTTCTGATGTTTTATTAATTTATGTTTTATTTATGAAGTCCTAATATAAAATCTTAATTAATTTTAAACACTAATTTCAGACATTTTCTTTATTATTTTCCTCCTACTACTTTCTTTGGGTTTATTTTGTTGTTCTTTTTCTAACTTCTTGTGATGGTTCACTGATTTCATTTCAGCCTTTCTTCTTTTTGAATACTTAGAGTTTTAAATTCACCTTTAATCACTGCATTAGCTTCAGCCAAAAGTTTTGATATGTAGCATTTTCATTACTTTGTAAATATATTTCCTAATTTCTATTGTAATTTCTCTTTGACCCATTGGTTATTTATAATTGTATATTTTAATTTCCAAAAAAGTGAGCAGTTCTAATACAATTAAGAAGTTATTGATTTCTACCTTAATTGTATTGTGGTCAGACAGTGTACTCTGGGTGATTTCAAATCTTTGATATGTGTTAAAACTTGATTTATAACCTAGAATATGGTCAGTTTTTACTAATTTTCCATATGTGTGTGAAAAAACCATTTTGTACTTGTGAATATGATGTTTTATACATGTTAGATCAAGTCTGTTTAATACGATTTTCAAGTATTATGTATCTTTACTGTTATTTTTGCCTATTCTGTCAATTACTGAGATGTTTTACAATATGCCAAAACGGTCATGGATTTGTGTATTTCTCCTTGTAGCTGTGGTAATTTCTGTTTTATATATCTTAAGGCCAGGTTATTAGGTGTATCCAAATTTAGAATTGCAATATGGTCCTGGGGAATTGAATCTTTTAAGGCATGAAGTGCCCCGCTCTGTATCTCTGTTAATGCTTTCTAAGATCTGCTTTGCTCAGTACTAAGACGACCCGCACCAGTTGGATGCTGGTCTTGTTTGCATGCTCCTAACTTTCAGTGCATTAATTGTCTTTTACTGTAGATATGTCTTACAAATGTAATAAATAATAATAAATAGTTATAGCTTTTTAAAGATCCAGTGTGACAATCTTTTCCTTATAATTGGAGTTTTTCAGCCAATTTATATTTTATTTAATTGTTACTATATTTGAGTTTAAATCTAGCGTCTCAAGTGCTTTTTATTTGTCCAATGTGTGCCCGTTTCCTTATTCTCTACTTTGATGCCTACCTTTGTATTTTTTATTATTCCCTTTTCCTCTTTTAGTTTTGAACTTATATGCAGTTTTACTCTTCTTTTAGTGGTTACCCTAGAGATTAAAATACGCATCCTTCACTTATGACAGTCTAATATTGTAATAATTGGTACTTTGCCCTTCCGAAACAATGCGTGGATTTCGGCCTCTGGATTCAAATTATCCTCCTGACTTTTACGGTATTTCTGTCATCCATTTTAATTCCATATATATAACCCTCCAGACAGTAGTAGCACTGGTATTACTATTATCAGTATTCATGTAGACTTCTCTGCATACTTTTAAAGTTATTTTGAAATATTTTTAGACTTGCACGGTAGTTGGAAAAATGGTTCAGAGGGCTCCATCGTGCCGTTCGCCAGGTGCCCCAGCTTTAATATTTTGTGTTATCACCGACCCCTTTCCAGCCACACCTGTCCCTTAATCCTGAACTCTGGCAACCGCTGATCTGTTCTCCACGATCGTAATGCTGTCGTTTTGAGAATGTTACATAAATGGACTCCTACAGTACATGACCTTCTGAGGTTTTTTTCCACTCAGCATAGTATCTTCGAGGTTCGTCCGAGCCGTTGCATGTGCCAGCGGTTCCTCTTTAGTGCTAAGCAGCGATCCACGGTGTGTCAGTTGTTTTGCGCTGCTATAAAGAAATGCCCGAGGCTGGGTGATTTATAAAGAAAAGGGCTTTATCCGGCTCACGGTTCTGCGGGCTGTATGAGAAGTCTCGCACCAGCATCTGCTTCTGGCGAGGGCTTCAGGGAGCTCCCGATCAAGGCGAAGGCAGAGGCGGAGCAGGCGGGTCACCTGGCTGCCAGGAGCAGAAAGAGGGGGCAGGAGGCGCCAGGCTCTTTGCAACAACCAGCTCTTGCATGGACTTACGAAGTGAGAGCTCGCTTGCTGCCATGGGGAGGGCACCCACCACTCATGAGGGACCCGCCCCCATGACCCAAACACCTCCCACCAGGCCCCACATCGAACCCCGGGATCAAATTTCAACTGGAGAGTTGGAGGGCCAAACAGCCACACCATATCACGTGGTGTGCATGTGGTAAAGGAGGTTTAACAATTCACCTCTCGAGGGTCAATTTGTTGTTTCCAGTCTTTGCCCGTTACAAACAGAGCTAGTGTGAGCATCTTTGAACAGCTTTCTGTGTGGGCGTAAGTTCTCATTTTTTCTGGGATAAATACTTGTTCAGGAGTGCGATTGCTGAGTTGTTGCTCTGGTGCCCAGGCTGGAGTGCAGTGGCGCTATCAGAGCTCGCTGCAGCCTCGAACTCCTGGGCTCGAGGGATCCTCCTGCCTCAGCCTCCCCAGTAGCTGGGAATATAGGTTCATGCCAGCCACCATTCCTGCCTTATTTTAACAAATATTTTTGTAGAGACAGAGTCTCGCTATGTTGCCCAGGCTGTGTATTACAGTTTTTAAAGAAACCACCAAACTGTTTTCCAGAGAGGCTGTAGCACTTTATGTTCCCATCAGCAACATATGAGAGATCTGGGTTCTTTATATCCTCACCGGCATTTGGTATTGTCACTATTTTTTGTTTTAACTGTTATAAATAGGCACATAGTGATATTTCTTCAGAATCTGAATATCATTTTCCCCAATGACTAATGATGTTGAACAGCTTTTTATGTGTCTATTTGCCATCCACATATCTTCTTTGGTGAAGTATCTCTTTATGTCTCTTGCCCATTTTAAAAATTGGATTGCGTGTGTGTGAGGGTGTGTGTGTGTGTGTGTTTAACATGGGGTTTTGAGGATTCTTCATGCATTCTATGCACGAGTCCTTTGCCAGGTTGTAAGTTGGTAAATATTTTCTCCTGGTCTGTGGATTTTCTTTTCATCCTCTTAACAAGGTTTTGCAGAGCAAAAGTTTTAAGTTCTCATGAAATTCGCTGTATTGACGTTTTTCTTTTATGGATTGTACCGTTGGGTGTCTCATTTAAGAACCATTCACCATGCCAAGGTTTTCTCCTAGGTTTTAAAAATAAGTTTCATAGTTTTATGTTTACATTTGAACTTATGATCCATTTTGAGTTAGTTTTTGTATAATAGGTGAGGTCTAGGTCTTTTTTTGCCTATGACTATCCACTCGCTCTAGCATATTTGTTGAGAAGACTGGCTGTCTTCCACTGAATTGCTTTTCTTCGTATCTGTCAAAAGTCGGTTGGCCACACTCGCGGGGGTTTATTCCTGAGTTCTCCGTTCTGCTCACGGACGCGCGTGTCCGTCTACGCTGCTTCTGCGCGGTCTCGGTCGGGATGGCTGCGCGGGAATTGCTCCGTCTGCTCCTACCATGGCCGCTCCTGCTGTCTTGACTATTGTTTGCACAATCTTTCCGCATCCTTTCGATGTAAGTGGACCTATGTTTTTATATTTGAAGTGAGTTTCTTATAGAAAGCATAGAGTTGGGTCATGCTTGCGTCTACTCTGCCAATCTGTCTTTTAGTTTACATTTAGTGCAATGCCATTTAGATTTAACGTAATTAACCGTTGATAGGCAAGGGCTTAAGCCTGCCATTTTAATTTGTTTCATTTCTCCCTCTGTTTTCATTTTTTTGATTCTTTTTCCTGCCTTCCTGTGAGTTACTTAAACAATTATTATAATTCCATTTCTTTTATCTATAGTGTGTATGTATCCCTTTGTACAGATTTGTAGTGGTTGCTGTGGATATTATATTGTACATATATAACTTATCAGAGTCTACTGGTATTGGCATTTTACCAGTTTTAATGAAGTGTAGAAACCTCTATCATTTATAACGCGATTGCCTTAAATATTTGCTCTACACACATTGAAAACTGTCTCACACAGTATTATAGGTTTTGCTTCAACCTCTAACAGAATTTTGAAAACTCAAAAAGGAGAAGTAACGTCTCTTGTATTTACCCATATATTTACTTTCTGTTTTTCTTCCCTGATATTCCAAAATTCCTTCTCTTATCATTTCTTTTCTCTTTCAAGAACTTCCTCTAGCCTTCTTTTAGGGTAGGTCTGCTGATGGGAAGTTCTCTTAGATTTTCTTCATCTAAGACTATCTTAGCTTCTTTCTCCTGCATTTCTGAGCAATAGTTTCGCTGCATATAGGATTCTGGGTTAAAAGTTCTGTTCTTTCTGTACTTTAAAAAATGTCACACCACTTCTTTCTGGCCCCTGTGGTTTCTGAAGAGAAATCTGCTGTCATTTGAACGGTTTTTCTCTCAGGGGGAAGGTATCAATATTTCTCTCACTGCTCTCAAGATTTTTTCTTTGTCTTTAGATTTCAGAAGTTTAACGGTGATGCTTCCTGGTGTGAGTACCTTAGGGTTTGCCCTATTTGGGGTCTGCTCAGCTTCTCAAATCTATAGGTTTATGTCTTTGCCAAATGTGGAGAATTTTCAGCCATTATTTTTTGGGATACTTTTTCAGCCCTGCCCTTTTTCCTCTCCCTTGGGGACTTTGATGACATGTTAGATTTTTTTATAATCCCACAGATAACAGGTGCTCTGCTCATTTTTTTCCAGTTTACTTTCTTCCTGTTGTTCTGCCTTCACGCTCATGGATTATGTCTTCTGGCCCTCCATTGTGCTGTTAAACCCATTTGTTGAGTTTTTTATTCAATTAAGTATTTTTCCTGTTCTAAAATTTCCATTTTATTCTTCTACATATCTTCATTTCTTTGCTGAGATTTTCTATTTCTTCACTGAAATGTTCTATTTTTTCACTTGTGTCAACTATTGTCCCGACCCGCGGAACCAGTTATTCGTGGGTACCTGGGAGGAGGGAGTGGGAAATGGGAAAGGCAAGACACAAGAAATGGAGACAAGACAGGAGTCTGATCAAGTCTCGTTTACTGGCAGTAGGGCAGAGGCTTAAATAGGGCAGAAGGAGGAAGTAGTTAGGCGGTACTTTCCAAGGCGGGAGTTACCATGGAGATTTACACGTG
>CAUYSK010031285.1:0-15840 GCA_963575035.1 Avahi laniger
GAAATGGGTGGTGTTCTAAAAGACATTAATAGGGCTGTAGCCACTCATACGCCTGTGAGGGACAGAAAAACAAGTGAGAGGTAATGGAAATCAGAAAAACAGAAAGGAGAAAGCAGTTACAGAAAAACAATGAGGAGGGAATGGTTACAGAAAAATAAAAAGAGGAAACAGTTATTAAGGAACGGGGTAATTAGGCCATGGAACACTGAGACCCTGTCAGAGAATGGAAAACACACCGCAGACAGGTTATGGCATCTTCCTCACCATACACATATTAGAAAGATGAGTGAAACATAACCTTTAAGTCCTGTCCAAACATACAAAGGAATTTAGTTCCCAAAACAGTAATGTATAGTTATAAATAATTATAACTAACCTTTACCTAAACTACCAGCATATAAAAGGAAAAACATAGAAGTAGACAGTGTCTTCTCGACTCATGGAAGCAGACCCATTTCCCTTAGGAAATGTACTTTTGCTTTGCACCTTTAAACTTTCCTTACAATAACTTCTTCACGCATACTTGCGGAGTGTCTGTCATCTCTCTCTGTCACGCTGGCCAAGGCTTGTGATTCTTCCAAGCCCTGAGCCCAAGAACTGGGGCAACACTTCAGAGCCCAGGCGTGGACAGGACATGACGGTCCCAAAACAACAAAGGTTCTAACTAAATTTTAAGCGTGTTTTTAATGTTGCCTTAGTGAGGACCCATTTACAACTCCAAAATTGGTATAAAGATTACTTTAAGCCAAAGACATTTGGAATTTGATAGATGCAGAAAGAAGCCTTCTTGGAGCTCCCCTTATCTGACGAAATGCAGAAGCTTCTGGGAAATGAAACTGCCATAAATTTCCTCTTGGTGGGGGAGCGCTTTTACTACTAGGAAGGATACCAAAGTCAATCTATTATACATCCCCTCACCCTAGGGGAGTTTCATGGAGATGAAGAAGAGGCAAAGATCATTCATAGCTGCATATAAACAGGATTATCACAAATTTACTCATCTCCCATTTGTTATTCTGGAAACCCATTTGTTGGTTCTTCTGAGGACTTTTCTCCTCTGTCCCTTTCCTCTTAGCTACCTAACTCTCTAACCACTTACTGAGCAACTTCTTTTGTAAACTCCAATATGCATATGAAGATTTTTTTCTGTAAATCTGTCTTTTGTTATTGTAATTTACAGCCTATGATTCCTAAATCTTAGGGAGCAGAAGAAAATGGTTCTCCCCAACACCTAGTAGCATTTATATTTTTCATGTTTCCTTCCTTCTATTTCCACTTCCAAAGCCTCTCTTATCTATTTATTTGTCATTCATTTTAAAGTAAATTAATTTTACTCCTCACTTGTTGGACATTATTTCTTCAAATTTGAATTAAGTTAGAGTTGGAAACATGTTTATGCTAATATAAAGTCACATGTTGGAAAGAGAGAAATGGAATATAATTTCCTTTTCAACTATTTTTTTCCTTTTAAAAATTTCCCCATATAATACTCTTTCTCCTCATGGGAGAATGTGTACATCGTTGCCCACATTCAGGAGATTATATATAGTTTATATACAGTCCTTTCAGCTAACACTTCCTAAGGGTCTCATCCATGCAGATAACAGTATAGAAAAGGAAACGAGACACAATTTCTATTTTGTCAATACTCATTATTTAATCTTATTAGATATGTGCAGATAATTAAATACATTTATATGAGTTCAAATAGCGATATGCTATATAATGGTGTTTGTTTGAGACTAGAAAATATATATTTCTCTTTGCAGAAAAGGTAAGATTTCTGCAAGCAGGAACAATTAAAATGGACCTTGAAAGGTGGATAGTCATTGTCAGGAGACTAGGAAATTAATTTGTCTCTAACAACAATGGTTATTGTGAGTCTGACTCATGTGACAAACTGGAGACAGTTCTATATATTTTTTATCTCTTTATCAGTAGAATTACTTAATGCCTGCCTTCACCTAGAACTAATGAGCCATTGCAATAGTATCTTCTTGATATTTTTAACCTTAAATTTCCTTGTGATCAAGATTTTACCTGAGTGACATTTCAAAAAATATTAGAAGTAAATACAATCATGATATTTCAGATGACTATTTACCATTTTAGTACATCAATACCAAATCAGAATTTTTATTTAAAAAAGCATTATATTGGCATGCATATAAACTACATATTACAGGGTAGATTATTCTCACTGGATCAAATTTATTTTCTTATATTACTTGTTTTTATTTTAGTGATGCATTTTTATACCCACAGAGTGAAGGGGATTAATTCAGACTCCCCTGAGTGGTACGTAAATTTTTGAATTATTCCATTTGAGATCTTTATTTATTAGAATGATGCTATGCTATTCTTTAAATATTTTAGTTTTGGGGATTTAGCAGACATGAGGCTAAGTAAACTTATAGTCTAGAAAGAAACTGCATCATTATAAAAGAATATTTGACAAATTTCTTATAAAAACTTAAATAAAAATTTAAAAATTATGAGATTAAAAATGGATATTCTGAAACCTAGGAATCATGAACCAATTGAGAAATATTAATCTCTATGGCTAAATATGTATTTAAAATATAAGTGTAACATAATAAATACCTACAAATGAAATGCAAAATGAACAGATATTTTCTGATTTGTCTCTTCTTCTCTAACCAAAAATTTTCTTAACACCTGAGAGAAATATGAGTACATACATGGTTCTTCAAATTTTGTTACTTTTTGCTTGAATAATAATATTATCAATTTAAAAATATATAGAAATCGTAACTTCAAAACTGTGGCACTATATTTTCTACAAACATGTTAAATTATAATATTCTTTTATAATGAACATATGTATTGATACATGTATATCACTAATATCTCCCTTAATATTGAATTTCAGATATAATAAATCATGATAATAAAAATCACACATGATCTCATGATTAAAAATTTTTACCCATCTTCTACATTTTAAGCCTTCTCTATCTTTTGAGAAGTAGTACCCTGACCCACTGGCTTCTAACTAATTAAATGTTAACAAACTGGTATAATCAGACTGACTAAATGTACCTGTATGATGTGATGAGCTCCTTGTGCATTTGTGACCCACCATGAGAAAAACATGTTCAAGTTGGAGTGTGCCAAGGAGAATTTAGACATGTGGATAAAGAATGCATATGAGAACCCAACCTGTAATTTGGATCGTCTCTCTGAAGGAAAGCTGCTCCATCTGATCTGCACACTAGTCAATAGACATATGCCAGGTCGGGAGCTGCTTTCTTATTGGTGTCAACCTTTCAAGAGGTTGGAACTTCCTTTTAGAACTCAAAAATGACCTTCTTTATTCTACATGTAGTGAGTCACTTTTTATCCTCTTTCTGTGTTCTTCAGGGAAGTAAAAAAATTCACACAGTGTTTCTGGCAGGGATTTATGTTACTATTCGTGTGTGTGTGTGTGTGTGTGTGTGTGTGTGTGTGTGTGTAAGAGAGAGAGAGAGAGAGAGAGAGAGAGACGCAATAAAACTTTAGTGTAAAGTTTAAAATAACTACGCTTCTATGTAACATTATTGTCCAGAAGTTCAATATTGTCAGTATTCTTTGTGTTTCAACATATCACAACTCTCTACCTCTTCCTGGAATTAAACACTAACTCAACCTTTCAAAATAACACACCTTTGATGTTTTATACTATTATTTCATATGTATGCATCCTGAAAATTATCTTAATATTTTACTTACCTACTAGTAATACAGTGTTCTACATCTTCACCAATACCCAATATTAACAGCGTTTTCTAATTGTAGCCATTCTAGTGGATGTATAAGAGTTTTTCAGCATAGTATTAATATGCATTTTCTTGATGAATTGTTATTATAAGTAAGTTATTATAAGCCTATAAATACACATATATATCATTTATATATTATACTTGTACCTATAATTATATATAAATGCATATATGTATTATATAAGATATATAATAGTCAATGTATATATATACTTATGTATCTTATATATACACTTATATATACATGTATACTTGTATATATATTATATATAATTATGCACATATGTAATACACACATATACAAACACACATACAGTCAATTATCACATACTTATAGTCATGTGTTGCTTAACAATGAAAATACACTTTGAGAATTGTTAGGCATTTTGTCATCATGTTAATGTCATAATATGTACTCAAATAAACCTAAACAGTATAAGCTACTACACACGTAGGCTATGGGATATAGCTTATTTCTCCTAGACTACAAACCTGCACAGCATGTTAGTGTATTGAATGCTGTAGCCAATTATAATAAAATGGCAAAGTATCTGTATATCTAAATATAGAAAAGGTACAGTAAAAATACAGTTATTAAAAATCTTTCTTCAATAATAAAGTAACTTTACCTTACTGTAACATTTTTACTTTATAAACTTTTTAATTTTAAACTATTTTGTAATAACTCTTAGCTTAAAACACAAACGCATTGTACAGCTGTACAAAAATATATTCTTTATGTCCTATTGTATTATGCTTTTTCTAATTTTTTTGTTTTTTCACTTTTTAAACTTTCTTTTGAAAACTAAGACACAAACACACACATTATGGTCCTGGCTACAGAGGGCCAGGACCATAATTATCATGTCTTTCACCTCCACATTTTGTCACACTGGAAAGTTTTTAGGGGTAATAATACACAGGCAACTGTCTTCTTCTATGATAACGGTACTGTCTTCTGAAATACCTCCCGAAAAACCTGCCTGAGGCTGTTTTACAATTCACTTTTTTATATAAGTAGAAAAAGTATAGACTAAAATGATGATAAAAAGTATAGTATAGTAAATACATAAACCAGTAACAGCTGTTTCTTATCATTGTCAGGTGTTACGTACTGAACTACACCTGCATCACCAAAGACAGTCGAGTGATGTAGCAGCTGCAACATTATGACAGACACCTGTGACTAGGCTATAGGCATTTTTCTGTACTGATATAATCGTATGAGATCACAGTCTCATAATAAAAATAGAAAAATATATCACAGACTGTTGTAGTCACCAAAACTTTCTCAGTGAAAGGCACCCAACCTTTGTGGCACCAGGGACAGGTTTCACGGAAGACAATTTTCCCTCGGACTGGGGTGGTGGGGAGCCAGAGCTCAGGCAGTGATGTGAGTGATGGGGAGCAGCTGTGAATACAGATGAAGCATCACTTGCTCGCCCGCAGCTCACCTCCGCCGTACACCCTCTCCGTGGTTCCTAAGTCTCATGGAAGACGATTTTTCCACAGATGGGGGGAGGGAGGATAGCAGAGCTCTGGAATCTGGAAGAGAATGGAGGTGAAGTATTATTTGAAGAGATAGAGTTTAATAATCTTTCAAAGTAATTAAAGAGCATACATTCAAAAATTTCTAAAACTAAGGAAAATAAATACAAAGAAACCATGCCTATGCAGCTTATAAATTGTTGTAAACTATATACAAAGCTAATATCTTATAAGTAGCCAAAGGAAAAAAGATACATTCCATTTACAAAAGCAAGTAAGATAGGTAATCCATGGTGTGGATTGAATGCATGCCTCCACCAAAACTCATGTTGACACTAACTCATTTATTTAGTCTGTATAATTCTCATGTACGTTTCAATTCACTAATTCTCTATTCTTTTGTGTCCATTCCACTACTAAACCTTTATATTGATTTAGTATTTCATTTACAGACTTAATCACTTCTAAAACTTCTACTTAATTATGTTCCTAAATAATTATTTCTATAAATATACAGATAAATCTTCAAAATTGTCCTCACTTTATTGCTGATAAGCATTGTTTTCCGCACCAGATATGTGCAGGAAAGACAAAAATAAAATTAAGCCAGTAAACAAATTCACATACACACACTTGATTTCTTCCTCTACTGAGTAAAGACATATTTTTTTGCTATATGATTCCATTTTATTCTTTTATTACAGTTTTTAATTGATAAATAGTAATTATACATATTGATGAGGTAGAGTGTGATATTTTGATATATGCATATAAAATATAATGATCAAATTAGGGAAAATGGCATATATATCATCTCAACATTTATCATTTCTTTGTGTTAAAATCCACTCATAGATATTTTAAAATACAAAATAAATTATAATCACCCTACAGTTCTATGAAGATTAGAACTTACTCCTTGTATCTAGCTGTAATTTTGTATCTGTTAACTCAGCAGTACCCAACCTTTTTTGCACCAGGAACCAGTTTTATGGATGACAATTTTTCCGTGGATAGGGGAAAGGGGATGCAGCGGAGCTCTGCATCCCAATCCCTAACAGCCATGGACTGGTACTGGTCTGCTTCCTGGGGCTTAGGGACCACATTATTAACCAACCTCTGGCTACCCCACACCCTTCCCTGCCTCTTGTATGTGTGTAACTTAAATTACCTGTCTTGTTACATAATTTTCGCACATTAATCTACTGTAGTTGATGTGATAAAGTAAGTAATTTCTTCAATAGGCATCCCATCACTGATGTTTTTAAGTTAAACACAACCAAACTGAATGAAAATAAGTGATTAATATCATGTATTATCTGTAACTAATTAAAAACAGAAACATTAAAAATACAGATGAATTATTATTAGAGTATCTAATAAGCTTTTATTGATCTTCCAAATGCATGATTAGATATGAAACAAACACATTAAAGGATTAAAACAATTTTGGAAGAATCAAATTAAAACTAAAATGAACTTTTAATTAGAATTTAGAGTATTAATAAAGATATAATTTTATGAAGGAATTTTTAGCAGTCATAAATAAGGAAGGAAATAAATAATTCTAAATAAATAAATGAAATACCTTTACTTAACAATAAAGCCCCAAGTCTTTAGTGTTTCATTTATTGTTCTTCTATTTAAACAATCCAAATTAAAACTCCCTTTTAAGTCTTATTTTAGACCAAGCTACAAATGAATTATACTCTCCCAGTAATGTAGTCCTCTTTCTGCCAGCTATCCCATAGAGTATCTTAAATCTCCTTTTATTAATCATATTGCTTTCCATATAAATATTCTTTACTTTTGCTGTATTTAAAATTTTTTCATCTTATCGTTTTCATAAAGATATCTATGATATTCCCAGATGGAAATTATCCTTTAATTCATAGAATTTTCATAATATTATATTCATTTTTACCTTATTATTTTATTAATTCTGCCATATATTACAGCAATTTGTGAAAATCTAAGATAGTACTCTATAAAATATAAGTAGATATATGCAAAAAGAGCTCAATACTACCCTATATCTGGTATTCCCTACATGTCACAACAGTGTCTTAGAGCTGGCACATAGTGTATGTAATACTTTATAAATAGATGCAATTGATATTGTTAATATTGTTGATATTTTATTGTTAAATCTGATGTCTTATGGTCACTAGGATGTCTGTAATTTCTTACATAGCTATAGAATTAGTAATATTAAAAAAATTTTCAATTTCAAATAATATTTGCTTTTTTTTAGATAAAATTAGTGACAACCAGAATTTAATTTAACTCAATCATAAAGCTAGTTCAATGAATTCCATGAATATGTGCTGTGCACTAAAATAATAAAATGGAAATAACAAATATATAAAAACACAAAGACAGAAATTCATTTTAGGTTGTGAAAGTTAATTATGATGTAATAATATTCTTTAATATACTTTGAGCAGCCTTGATGTACATAACATTGTAATTCTCCTAAATTTCATATTACTCATTTTATTATCAATTCCTTCCTGCTAAATTTAATCACCTAGTGTATAGATTCATTTAAACCAGCATTTGAAATTTATAAATCTCTTATTATTTCTCCTCTAAAGCATTAATTACAACTTTGTTGAACATTTTAGAAATTTGTAAATACTTATCATTGTAATATTTATTCATTGTTTTCAAATATATTCAAAACCATACCTCTTTCTAGATCTTAAAGAGTTTAAAGCTCTCCTTAACACAAAGCAGGTACTCAATTTCTTGTTCTTGATCAGTGTGAAAAACTTTCTTGAAACCATGAAAAGTTGTCAGTCAAAGACAACACTTTAAAATAATATACATACACAAATCATTTTTGGAAATTACTAGGTTAAGTATGAAATGTCCAATTTCTTTAACTACTCAATTTGACAGTTGCTATCTCTGACATTTGTTTCACGTTGACAATTTTTTTTTTTTGTGAAAGTACATCCTCAGTCTTTCAAAAATATGTTTCAGCTTGTGATTATTTTTGAAATTTTTTTGGAGAAATTTTTGTGAAATCATGGATAAGTCAAAAATTCATGTTATTTTTCAATATGAGTTCCATCCTGGAACCAATGCAGCCCAGATAGCTTGAAATATCAACAGAGTGTTTTGGAAGGAAGTGGCTAATGAACACACAGTACATGGATGGTTTGGGACGTTCCATTCTGGTGATTTTAATCTTGAAAATGAGTCATGTGGGCAACCTGAGACCAAGGTGGATAATAAGCTGAAAGCTGTAGAGCAAGCAAATCCATCTCAACCTACATGTGAATTAGCAGCAAGATTTGACATTACTATTCCAACAATATTGAATGATTTGAAACAAATTGGTAAGGTAAAGAAGATGGATAGATGAGTTCTGCATGAATTAAATGAGTATCAGAAGAGAAATCTTCTCGAATCTTGCCTTTCTTTGCTGTCATGACAATCAAGGTGAACCATTTCCATCCTGTATTGTTACATGTGATGAAAAACGGATTCTTTTTGACAATCACAAGCATTCAGTACAATGGTTGGATAAAGATGAACTGCTGAAATCCAGCCCAAAACCAAATATTCATCAAAAAAACCTAATGGTGTCCGGTGGTCCAGCATTGATATTATCCACTACAGCTTCATGAAACCTGGTCAGTCAATTACAGCGGATGTCTATTGCAACCAGTTGGACAAAATGATGAGGATGCTTGTGATTAAGCAGCTGAGATTGGTCAATACGGACAGATCAATCCTCTTGCATGACAGTGGTATCACACAAACACCTCTGCTCAACTTACAGAAGCTGGACTTGGAAACTCTCTGTCATCCACCATATTCACCGGAACTTGCACCAACTGATAACCACTTCTCCCAGGCTTTGGATTACTTCTTACAAGGAAAGTATTCAGTTTTCAGCAAACTGGGGAAAACACCTTTCATAATTGCATTGCCGCTTGCTCTTCCGCTTTCTTTGCCCCTGATATAGACAAGCTACTTTTAAGATGGCAAAACCGTGTTGATAGTTTAGGTACAACTTTGCTTTAATTGTACCGCTTCTTTTTTTGTAATATAATAAAGTAAACTTTTTTGAAATCAGGCATTTCAGATTTAATGACTTTAATATTTTAAAATGTTCTCTGTAATTTCTTTGCTACATTTACTACCTTCAATATTTTTATTCCTTAGATTGAATAAGACATATTTCTAATGTTCTTTGATAAGAGTGTAAAATTACTCAATAATTGACCTAAAATTTTGTGGAAAATCATCCACAGATATTGAGATTTTCTCTTCATAATAGAAGCTTGCAGAATATATTAACCAGGAAATTTTTCTTTGGGCTATGTTAATTATTGGTCATTGAAAACTAACCATATTCACTTTTGTTAAATAATAGAGATGGACATAACATTGTAAAGTTTATCTCAATGAAAACCTCATGTAGTAAAATATATTTTTAACTGAATATGGGCAGTTGGAGCCCCTCAGGAGTGAAAGGACAGGTGGCATGACAACATTTGACATCCTGTGAGTAATTGGTTTTCGAATGCTTGACAGATTTTCATAATGGTGTGGAAGCACGCAGACTGGTAGGTAACTGTTGGGAATAGATTGAATGGTGATGAGGCCATTTCAATATGACTCTTACATAAGAATACTTTAGATACACTTCATGTTAAAGATTCATTCTCCTTTAAGTTCAAATGTCTTCCCACCAGTGTACTGCTTTTCATCAAATTCAGAAAGAATAGAAAAATCATCAATAATTATTTAACTAGTTCTTTATTCCTTTCCTTCCACACTGAACATGTAGGTCAGTTTTTGATTGGAAGTAAAATTAGCAAGAAACAGGGGAAATAATCACTTTTCAGATCTATATTCTACTTATTAATCAATTATAATGTGGTCGTCATGGTTTAAATCAGTGCCGGAATCAGAAAATTGCCACAATAAAATTTAGATAATGCAAGTGGACTTATTTGTTAGATGACATTTATAGTGTAATCATCCTAAAAACACATAAGAAAATAATACTTAAATTATAACATAGGCTGAGGTATAGAAAGAAGGAAAGGATCTGTATATGGAATCAAAAAGCCAAGACTTAAACTCTAAGTCCACTATTCACATCATGTCATATTCAAATGTTTCTGCTTTCATCTATAAAGTAAGGATGATAATAATATTTTCCAGTGTTGTATGTAAATTAAATCAGAGTGTATGTGTTTGCATATGCATATAAATCATTATATAAATATTTCTTATTATTACACAAGCTACTCTCATTTTAATTATTTATTAAAATTTTTCACCAATTTGTATTGTTAGTTTATTGCATTGCCTTGTATGTTTTGCTATTCTTTGCTTTGGTTTTTGAGAGAAGCTAAGTTTTGTAGCTATAAAATGATCAATAACTGAAATTATAAATGATGCATCAGTTTTTTAGACTGGAAATCTCAGTAATTTTCCATCTTTCCTCCCACAATTATCATGTCATCCTGGACTGATTAAATGTGTTATTAGGTGGCTAAATTTCAAAGGAAAAATTACTAACTTTAAAGAGCTACTAATATCAATATGATATAATTCTAGCCAATGGAGTCCACAAAATGTTAGAATAAAATAAGAAATATAATGATCATACCATAAGACAGAAACTTTAGTTCCCTAAGATATAGAAATTGTATATTCTAAATGTTGAAAAGAATAAGGACTAATTGTTGACTATCAAAATTGTTAATTGTTTTATAGAAATTGAGATATTTGAGATGAGATCTGAATGGACGAAATATAGTCAGACGTGAGAGCAAAAAAGACAGCAGGAGTAAACTCACAGGCTAGGAATTGTTTAGGAAAAAAAAAACAATATATATATATATAGTATACAACATTGAATGACAAGATAAAGGGCCAATATATTCTTACCAGTGTGTCCTTTGCATCCATTCACCTTTTCTTTCTATTTGCCCTAAAGCCATCCTAAACTGGGTTTCAATTATCTCATTGGATTATTTCCAAAGCCTCCTAATTGTTCTCCTTTGCTCTTAGATACTGTTCACTTGAATGTGTTCAAAACTAAGTTTCTGCTATATCTCTTAAAATAATAGTATTAATATATTTTATATATACATGAAAATAGTATTTATTTCTATCTCCTCAAAGTTTACCAAAGTAGAATCAAATTATCTTCCTAAAATTACTACTCATCCATCTGGTTAACATATCCATATTCCTCACACAGCCATGCTCACCATTCCCAGAATATTCAGTTACGGTATATTCGACCAATCTCCAATTTCCCCAGCTACCATATATGTAAACCGGAAGTGGTCATACCTTCCTGAAATAATGTCAGCTTTTGTTACCTAAATTAAACAATTCCTAATGACCTCAGTTGCAATTCATTTATTCATCCATTTATACAATTAGATTTAAAAATATTTGTTGAATGGCTTATTATATGCCAGGGTTTGTAATATGCACAGGGAATTTTAAATTTTTCCAGTCCTCATAATGCTCCTATTCACATCCCTGAGGAAAAATTAAAAAATGAACATATTTCTGTTCCTTCCTCTAAATGAACAATCTCCACTGTCCACTCCATTGCATTCATGCTTTTCTTACAAATGAGCTCTCTGAAATCTGGTATGAAATCAATATTTAAACAAGCTATAATATCTGGCAACTTTTGCAGAGAAAATATAGAACCCACATCACCCTCCTACTACTGCCCATATTCTTCCCTTTACACAGGGATATAAAATGCTGTCTCTATTCATTTTAATCCAATTTTCCCTAAACACTATTAAAGTTATGTTTTCTGTCTCACTCTTTCTCCCAAGTAGTCTTTTCAAGGTCAGCAATGGCTTACCCACTGCAACATAGAGTAGCAAATCATCTTCTTTATCTTGCTTCCTGTATCAACTACATTTTACACAGTTGATTGCTTTCATTTTTCTGTGCCACTTTTTAAAAAAATTCTTAGGCATGATTCCCTATTATTACTTCAAATTTATCAGCCTCCTTATTAGTTATATAGAGAATTCTTCTAATCATTTGACCTATAAATATTGAAGAACCATGGGACTCAATACTAAAATCACTTTTTGCCTCTCTATATACCCATTTCCTAGGTGATCTTATTGAAACTCACAGTTTATAATGATGTTTGCACCTTGTAGTAAAACTGCTGAGAAGTGCACCTTGTTTCCTCCTCAATCTCCTTCCCCACTTTGATTTCAGACATCCAAATGGCAACACAATATCTCCACTTGGATATTATAGTGAGATGATAGGGCCCCCAAGAAAAATGTGTCCACCCAGAACCTCAGAATGTGACGTCCTTTGGAAATAGGGTCTTTGCTGATGTAATTAGGTAAAATAAAATGAGGTTACTGGGATTAGGGTGGGCCATAAATTCAATGACTGGTGTTCTTATAAGCAATGGAAAGGATCTAGAGAAATACAAGGAAGTTGATGTAAAAATAGAAGCAGATATTGGCATGATGTTCCTTGGCCTACAATTTTCTGCCCTCATTTGGATGCCCTTGATTTCCTTCTCTTGCCTGCTCTGGCTAGGACTACAAGCCAAGGAACATGGGAAACCACCAGAGGCCTCAGAAGAAGTGGAAGAATTCCCCTGCTAGAGCCTTTGGAGAGGGTAAGACCCTGCTGGCACCTTGATTTTGGACTTCTGGTACCTTGATTTTGGACTTCTGGCCTCCAGAACTGTTGGAGAATAAATTTCTGCCGTTTTAGGATAGCACATTTGTGGCTTTTTGTTATAGCAATCCTATGAAGCTAATATCAATGTCTCATAGGAATTTCTGACTTAATCGGTCCATAAACAAATTTTTTTTGTTTACATCATATACTCTCAAATTATTCTTCATCCAAATTATCTTTGGTTAAAAATAGTACTCTCAAGCTCTCATTTGGTTAGGACAAAATTTGAACTCATGAATAACAGTATCCTTTCCTTACTTGCCTCACTGATTTTTTCTCAAATCCTGTTGGCTGTACCCTCGTAATAGTATTGTGGATCTAATCACTTCTCAGCAGTTTTACTACTATTAACATCAGTCTTACTCAAACCATGATCATTTGTACAATGATCCTCTGTTATCTATGCTTCTCTGTTTATCTTACTATAGTCTATATTCCATAAAGTAGCATAATGATTATTTAAAAATATATGGCAGGTGTTATTCAGCTAATCAAGACCTCTCTAATGGTTTTTCATTTAAATAAAACAAAATCCATTCCAGTAGTCTCTTGGCAGAATCTTTGGGGTTTTTTAGATATAAGATTATATCATCAGCAAAGAGCAATAGTTTGACTTTTTTGCCACCATTTGGATGCCCTCACTTTCCTTCTGTTGTGTGCTCTGGCTAGGACTTTCCGCACTATGTTGAATAGAAGTGGAGATAGTGGGCAACCTTGTCTGATTTCAGTTGTAAGCATGAATGCTTTCAATTTTTCCCCATTAAGTATAATGTTGGCTATGGGTTTGTCATATATGGCTTTTATCATGTTCAGATAAGTCCCATCTATGCCTAGTTTGTTCAGTGTTCTTATCATAAAAGGGGGTTGAATTTTGTCAAATGCTTTTTCCGCATCTATTGAGAGGATCATATGGTCTTTGTTTTTACTTCTATTTATATGGTGAATTACATTTATAGATTTGCATATGTTGAACCATCCCTGCATCTCTGAGATGAAGGCCACTTGATTGTGATGGATTATTTATTTGATAAGCACCTGAATTCGGTTTGCTAGGATTTTATTGAGAATTTTTGCATCTATATTCATAAGTGATATTGGTCTGTAATTTTCTTTTTTTGTTGTGTCCTTTCCTGGTTTTTGTATCTGGGTGATGTGATGTTGTTTTCATAGAATGTGTTTGGGAAGAATCCCTCCTTCTTGATGTTGTGGGATAATTTTTGAAGGATAGGTACCAGTTCTTTTTTGTAAGTCTGGTAGAATTTGAGTGTGAAACCATCTGGTCCAGGACTTCTTTTTTAAGGAAGGTTTTTTTATTGCTGCTTCAATTTCAGTACTTGATAATAGTCTGTTCAGGAATTCTATTTGTTCCTGATTGAACCTAGGGAGGCTGTGTGTTTCTAAGAATTTTTCCATTTCCTCCACATTTTCAAGTTTATGTGCACAGAGATTTTTACAGTATTCAGAGATGATATTTAGTATTTATGTGTTATCAGTTGTAATTTCTCCTTTTTCATTTCTGATTGTTAAATAAGTTCAGCAAAGTCACAGGTTACAAAATCAATGTATACAAATCAGCAGCATTCATAAACACTAACAAGAGTCAAACTGAGAACCAAATCAAAGACTCAATAATTTGCACAACAGCAACAAAGAGAATAAAATACTTAGGAATATATTTAACTAATGAAGTGAAAGACCTCTGCAAAGAAAACTATTAAACACTAAGGAAGGATATAAACAGATAGAAAACCACACCATGCACGTGGATCAGCAGAACCAACATTGTTAAAATGTCTGTACTACCCAAAGTGATCTACAGATTCAATGGAATCCCAATTGAAATATCAACATAATTTTTCACAGATCTAGAAAAAAAATAATTCTATACTTCATATGGAACCAAAGAGAACCCCTTATGGCTAAAACAACCTTAAGCAAAAAGAACAAATTAGAAGACATTAATTTACCAGACTTCAAGCTGTACTACAAGGCTATAGAAACCAAAACAGCATGGTCCTGGAACAAGGACAGAGACATAGACTGATAGAACAGGACTGAGAATCCGGATATAAAACCATCCTTGTATTTTCATCTGACCTTTGACAAAGCAGGCAAAAATGTACGCTGCGGAAAAGAATCCCTATTCAATAAATGATACTGGAAATATTGGATAGGCACATGTAGAAAACTGAAATAAGACCCACCCCTCTCACCTCTCACAAAAATCAACTCACAAGGGATAACAGATTTAAATCTAAGGCATGAGACCATAAGAATTCTAGAAGCAATCCTTGCAAAAACTCTTATGTATATCAGCCTGGGCAAAGAATTTATGAAGAAGACACCCAAAGCAATCATAGAATCAAAAAAATAAATAAATGGGACTTGATTAAATTAAAAAGCTTCTCTCTACACAGTCAAAAAAACTATCACTAGAGCAAATATACCACCTACAGAATGAGAGAAAATATTGTTATGCTATACATCTGATAAAGGGCTAATGACTAGAATCTATTAATATAGAGAACTTAGGAAAATCAGTAAGACAAAATTATATAACCCCATTAAAAAGTGGGCAAAGGACATGAACAGAAATTTTTAAAAGAAGATAGACTAATGGCCAAGAAAAATGAAAAAATACTTCGCATTACTAGTCATCAGATAAATGCAAATCAAAATCACAATGAAATATCACCTAACTCCAGTGAGAATGGCTTTTATCAAAATGTACAAAGACAACAAATGTTGATGTCAATGCAGAGAGATAGAAACACTTATACGCTGTTGGTGAGACGGCAAACTAGTACAAGCTCTATGGAAAGTAATATAAAGATACATCAAAGACCTAAAA
>CAUYSK010031286.1:0-70881 GCA_963575035.1 Avahi laniger
CCAATCCATGAGCAAGGTAGGTTTTTCCATCTGTTTACATCTTCTACAATTTCTTTTTTTAGTGTTTCATAGTTCTCCCTGTATAAGTCTCTCACATCTTTCATTAAATATATTCCTAGATATTTAATTTTCTTTGAGGTAAAAGGAACTGCATTTTTAATTTGATCTTCAGCTTGACTGTTGTTGGCATATATGAATGCCTCAGATTTGCGTGTATTGATTTTGTATCCCGAGACTTTGCTGAATTTATTTATCAGTTCTAGGAGTCTCTTAGATGAGTCCTTGGGGTTTTCTAGATATAATATCATATCATCAGCAAAGAACGAGAGTTTGATCTCATCTGTCCCCATTTGAATACTCTTAATACCCCTCTCTTGCCTAATTGCTGTGGCAAGGATTTTGAGCACTATGTTGAATAGAAGTGGAGATAGAGGGCAGCCTTGTCTAGTTCTGGTTCTAAGTGGGAATGGTTTCAATTTTTCTATTGGGTTGAATTCTTAAAGTCCCTGGCAAGTATAAAAGTTTTATCCCATTCTACATCAGCCTCTATGCATACACTTCCCTTGGGAGCTTGCAAGAAGAGGTGACTAGCAGAATGTAGGATTCACCTTTTACAATCTTGGGGATAAATAGCATTTTAAGACCTTCTGAATTTCATACCAATCCAATATCATCAATATATCTTATGTTTTTCATTTCTAACCAAGGGATTTTGGCATTGGGTGAGAAGTAGAACTAAAGTCCTATAACACCTTCCCTCACCCCCTTTCTATAATGTTGACCAATTCTGAGTGGTCAGACATATTGATTCAACGGGCAGCAAAGACTTTTAAAATCTAGGAGACATTTTCTCCTATAAACAGAATCTCTCTTACTTTCTCCTACAAACTTCATTTAAAATTGGTTTTGATGTGAGGTTGGACAACATGACCTTTACTGGCCTTCCCAACTCTGGCATTCTAGGATAAGGAAGTCATGCTCCAAGCTGAAACTTTGTATTCCTTGCAATTGCTCTCCCATGCCACAGGGAAAAAGAGGGCAGAAATATAATTTGGCCCCAGTCATACCAGATCCCTGCCTTTGATTCTTCATCAAAGAGAAACATATTGTCCTTCTCTCAACATCCCTAACCCTCTTCCTGTTGCTGTGAAACATCAGAGTTTATTCTTCTCAGCCTGTGAGACCTCTGCAAAGCCAGGAGATTACAAATAGTCCTGGCAGTTACCAGAAAAGTCTACTCCGCCATTGGGTATAACAGGGGAATGCACACATCTGGCCCAGGGAAAGGAAATGGAAAAGACAAATGATCAGGAAGCCAAAGTCATGGGAGATGAGAACAGCTTGCTCTAGCTGAATGAATGCAGACCAAAATCACCCTAAATTCTCATTGGGATATTTTTTTTGTGTTTAAGGGGACATGTGGATTTTTAAAAATGATTATTCACTATTTCTAGGTTTTCTGTTTGCTTGTGTTTGGAAGGCCAAGTTGGGCATAGAATAGTGTAGCCTCAGGGTGACCAAAATCTGCCTTTTTTGGGAGTCGGTATTATACAACAGGAAAATGTGTGATGCAGAGACTGCAACTTTAACAATGGAAGTAATATGATGAGTGGCTGAGTTCTGTCATTCAGCACATCAAGAGATCAGAATCCTGGATGCAGCCGTTCAAAGATTAATCCTTTGTATATCTTTCTCCTCCATCCACCTGATCCACGCTAAGAATACTTTATGTACACCAAATCAAAGAATTAAGAATGGATGTTATTCTAGATTTAGCTTCATACTAAATGTCATTGACAGCCCTCAAATGTGGTTTCAAAACAACTTATCCGTGAAGTGGTTGTTGTGTAAGCCAAGAACACTAAAGTGTGCATGAGAAGATGTGATTCTCAGTTCAGATCCTGCTACCAATTGCCTCTATGACTTCAAGAAGTTCCTGAACCTATGTGAACCTTCATTACATGTGTCTTTGAAATGAGTTTTGAGGATTAAATGTAAAGTTTTATACAAATATGGAATATATGTGCGTATTTATTTATTTATTTTACTTTCTTCTCATGAAACACTGTATTTTTATCTTTGACTCACTTATCCTACTTAATGCATTGAATGGTGCAGTTGTTAACATCAAGACCCTTAACCAGCCCACTGGGCTCTAACTTAATAAAGGAATTTCTTGAATCTCTGCATTCAACTGCTAAGCTACATCAAAATCCATGCTATCTTCTATTTCAAACATAAATTTTTTAGTGACTACAGGAAAAACATTACAAATGCATAAATTGATGTTTTAAACCCAATATGAAACATGCTGTTGTGGTTACCAGTTTATCCATCCTGTATGATTTGTTCATAAACAGTGTAAGATCAGATAATCTATAATGTGGCAAACAAATATGCCCTGGTTTTGTTGAGATCATTCCTCCAAGCAGATGCTTATCATAGCTCTCTCAAAGTGAAACAGATGTCCCACTGTTGAAAATCTTGGGGATATGTGTTAGGAGAAAACTGTGTATGCTACAGAACCCAGTAGAGGTGGAGGGCTTGGCTTTTATTTGGTTTCATATACACTTTAGCCATGAGATTTCATTAAACATTAGTTGGCAACTGAAGAGACAGATCTTTACTATTCCATGTCAGCATGGCCAAACTGGTACTTGTGTTGTAGAGTCCCAGCAAGCCTATGTATAGAAGGGAACAGCTGATACAGCCTGATTAAGACAGTGAGTCCAACCCACTGATCAGTCCTTGCAAGGGCATTGTGGAGCTCTGCCTGGTAGGGAATCCTGGTCACTGCTGCTGATGACTATCTTTTAACTGTTCTTTAGACATGTTCCTTCTACTCCAGACACTTCTGTGCATATATGGAGTATTACTTATCATTCATCTAACAAGTGTATTTATTCAGAGGTTACCATAAGTCAGATGCTGTGTAAAGCAAAGAAGATTAAAATACATAGAAGTGCAGACCCTGTTCACACAGAGTTTACTGTCTAGCAGAGAAGTTACATGGCATAATGGAACTACTCCCCATATTAGGCATTGGGAATCCTAAGGTATACCCCTATACCTTAGAGCCTGTTCAGTGCCTGAACATAGTGGTTGTTTGATAAATAGGTATTTACTTAATGAATGAAAAAACATGAATGTATGAATGGATAAAACAAATTAATGAAAACTTTGTTGTTAATTGATCACATTATATTACTTATTTCTTTAAACTCTCCTCTCCCAGGGCCTTCCCATAAAATTTTAATTAAATCCAAATCCCTTAGTTTAGCTTAAAATCTTTTCTTTTCTGGACCCTGCTTCCCTCCCCATCCTGGTCTCATACCATTTTCCCAGTAGTCACCTGTACTCCAGCTACACTGGCTTTTTCTAGATCCTCTCCTTCACATCTTCGCACCAGCTCTCCCGCCTTTTACACTCTCTGTGCTCATCTTTGCCTGATATCTTCCTGTCATTCAGTGACATCTTAAATTTCACATCATCCTGCCTATTAAAGGAGTTGGAGTTGATAAGTTCTAACTTTATAATAGTTTAGTAACTTTCAAACATTTTGAGAGCAGCAGAAATAGGCAAGTGATTAGCTCTTTTGTTTAAAAAAGAGTTAAGTGGTCTGGACTCTACATGGCTTTTCCACATCCCCTCTTCAATCAGATGGACCTTGAGGTCCTGACCCAGAATCCCAAGGCTTCTTACCACTTATTATATTCTACAGCCAACTGAATGCTCCACTATAATTATGTATACAGTATTTGAAGAAGCAGAATAAGAGTACAGGATACAGGCGATTGTAGTTGGCTTAAGCCACATAATAATATACCACCCACTTCCTGGCCACTTTGATGATCCATCTGATAAGTGACCTCTGAGCCAAACAGGGTTAAAATTCTAAACTCTACTTCCAATCTCTTCAGCTTTCCTCTCTATAATACATCCATCCATATTATATCTCCTCAAGCAAACAATGAAGAAAATAGAGGCAGATTTGTAGGATGGGTCATTGCTTTGAAGAAAAGCATTATAATGGGTAAAGGCAAAGCACTGGAGAAGTACCTTCGGAGAAACACAGTCTTTATGTGTAGCATCGTTCAAAGGAAAACTGAAAAGTCTGACTCCCTAGCTTGTTCAAAATATCTAATTGCCAGTAAAAGTATTCAAAACTCAACTCAGAAGATCCACACAGAAGAATGTTTCCTAGGCACTCCAAATTAAATTATATTAGTTCAAACTCCAAGAATAGACTCCTACCACATTAGAATGGGACAGAAACAGGGAACACTTCACAGAACCTGCCTGTTGGTCCTAGAACAGAACTCATCCTATTCAAAGATGAGCATGTAGAAACGTATAAACATCTGCCACTATGGATTCTATGGAAAAAAAGACAACAGTGTCTAGGAGAAGAACTCCTCCCTGTTGATTCAGATAAGGATGATGTACTTGGAAATATATTTCTTCATGAGACAGAAAAAAGATTTAGAATATGTCTATTTGCTATCCTCGAAAATATATAAGAATACACTGATTCTGTGAAACAGGACCAGAGTGCCAAAAGAGAAATTGTTCTGAGATGAATGCAGAGATAATTAGGAAATGGGCTGAATTAAGGAAATAACTAAAGAAATCCAAAACACAATGGAAAAATTAAAACCTGTATTGGAAACAGTAAAAACAGAAGTGACACTGAAAAAAATTAAAGGAATAATATAGAGGAAATTTTAAAGAATATTTCCCAATATTTAGAGGAGAAAAAGAAATAGAAGAGAAGATGACAGACATGGAAGACAATTTAGATCTAACTGAAGAGAAGTGTTACTGAAATAGAGAATTTATCATCAAAGATCTAATAACATAGTAATATCCACAGAGAAAGAAAGACCTTATAAGTCTCATATACTTATAAATAAGACTTATAAGTAAAAGAGCTTAACATGAACCAAATAAATGACTAGAAATATTAGAGGAGGTGTATTTTGTTTTAAGTCTCAATTATAAATTTAAAATTCTACAGAAATCATAAGAGGAATAAAAGCTTATCTCTATAGTAGTAAAAATAAGGCTGGCCTCACCCTTCTTTGCAAATTCTAATGTCAGAAGACAATGAAACAATTTCTACAGAGCAGTAACTGGAAAATTTTTTAACCTGAGAGATTTATGTCCAAGTTGTTCATGTTAAAAGGTTACAGGAAGACATTTTGCTAAGCTTAAGCTCATACAAGATTAATCATTCTTACTCCCTTCCTAAGAAAGCACAAAAAATTGAATACTTGTCAATTT
Source organism: Avahi laniger (assembly GCA_963575035.1). Lineage (NCBI taxonomy): Eukaryota > Metazoa > Chordata > Mammalia > Primates > Indriidae > Avahi > Avahi laniger. Next base: position 5,284 of record CAUYSK010031286.1, read on the forward strand.
ATTTGAAAAAAAGAGAAATCAAGAATTTAAGAGAACAATAGCTAAAGTATAAAGAAAATGGCAGGGAACTTTGAAATCAATTGATTTTTTGGGAACAAATATGAGGAATTGTAAAATGGGCACAAAATTAAAAGATGTTATATGTAAAAAAAACAAATCAGGACTTCCTCATAAAAAGTTGATATAACACCACATAAAAGGAGCAAAAACTGTTAAATACAGAGAATTAGAAAGTCAGGATAAGTCCAGATAATTTCTTCATTAGGAATTTGTTTTTGAATTTGATAGAAGAATACATGTTTTAACATGCATTTTATAAACAAAGATTATCATTAATAAAATTAATAAAAGGATTTTAACCTTCTAAACCTCTACATAAGATAAAAACAGACAAAAACCTAGAATAAAAAGAAAAAAAGAAAGCATTAGACGAGGTGATAAAATTAGGCCAAATATATATTACAGCAATAGACATAAATGCCATACATTTTCCCAATAGTATGTGTTACAAAATCAGATACATACAGATCACCAAAAACATTTAAACAAAATTTAAAAGATGGTTTTAAAACTGAAATAATGGTACATGAGAAAGTCTTCCAAAAACCAATAATAGCAACAGTATGCAAGGCTGAAAGCAATACCTGGGAAAAGAAGACAATATTTTTGTGTGGATAAAAGAAATCCTCTACAAAGAAGATATAAAGGATGTATAACTTATGACATGGATGATATAATCATTGAATACCAAAATATATACAACAAAAACTACCATAAATAATGAGTTGAGAAACATCGAACAATTGTCAGCCTATAACAGATTAAACAAATATTAAAAGGAATGAAACGTTTCAATAGTACAAACGTAAATAAGTGCATAAAATTAGATATACATATATTTCCTCATGGCCTTCAAAAAGAAAATATAGGTTCTTTTCAAATATCTATGAGACATTTTAAAATTCATCAATTCATTTACTATATTTGATAACATTCTTAAAAGAAAAAAATTATATTCTCAAAGCTCAATGCAACAAAACTATAACATCAAAAATTTAGGTAAAAACTGAAATAAATCTAGAAATTTCTCTAAATAAATATTGGATCAATGAATAAATAAAAGTCAATTACAACTTACTTTGGAAATAATGCAAATAAGTGTATTCATAACAAAGCATACAGAATATAGACTCTGAAGTAATAGTGCATGTAAGGCTGTGGACAGGAGATAATTAAAATTAATTAATTAGGCAATCACCCTAAGGAGTCATAAAATAAAAGAACATGCACACGAAAAAAGCCAAGAAGGAAAAACATGATATAAGCAAAATTTATGAAAAATAGAAAATATTTAAACTGGTTCTCTTGGTGAACCAGGAAAGAAGAGGAACCTACGGTCTTGTTTAGAAAAAAATAAAACAAAATTAGAAATTAAGAAAGAAATATCGAAATAGATATAGGAATTTTTCAAAGCATTAACATATAAACAGCATTTTTCACCTATCTAACTGGTAAAGTTGGAGAAATAGTACTGGCTGGAGAACGATTATGCTACCATTGGAATGCAAATTGGAAATGGCATATTTGGATAGAAATGTTTCACTGTGCATCAAGTGCCTTAACAATATTCACACCCGTTTACTAAGTAATTACTTGTTAATTTATGCTCAGAGACATATTAAAAAATTGGGATGATTTGTGTTTTTATAGTACCTCCATATGTTGGGACATTAAGGAGCTGTTAAAACAATTGCTTTTGAAGATTATTTAATGGCATGGTAAATCCACCCTATAATGCCTGGTATAAAAGAGGAACATATAAAACTATATTTATATAGTATGTGAATCCTTTTTAGTGAAAATCAAAACATAGACACAACATACTGGTATGTTACCTGTAATTATTTCTGTATAGTTGTGTTTTTGGGTATTTAAATATTTTCTATATGCCTGTCGATAGTTTCTAAACCTATGATAATCAGCGTGCATTCTTTTAGATTCAACATAAACTCTTTACAATGAATTTAAAGGCTTTCTGGCCAAGGTGGCACCATGAATTTACATATTCAATATATCTTCCTTGATATACCACTAAAAGCAATTCTAGCTGAAATTCAAAACCTAAAAGTCATATCCATACCCAATGAAAGACAAGTATCTCTGTATACCAGCAAAGTATTGAAACAAACATCAGGGAGAAAATGTTGGAACCATGGAATGATTGGTTAGAAACAAAGGCAACAAGAAGGTTGTCAAGCCAGACTCACAGCATGACACTGGCAGGGTCCCCCAAACTGTGGGGAGAAAAATGAAAAGAGACCGAGCTATGGATTGTATTTCCATGTACATGTGAGACAGGAAGAAACGGAGCAAATCACACAGAACAGATTTGTGACAAATTGTTAAGTACTGGATCCGCGATATCATTATCAGACAGGAATCCCGCACCAATAATATAGAACTTGTTTCTGGCCCAAGATTCTAAGGGAGCCACGTAGAAGCTACTGAGAATCTGCAAAACATGATAGATAATATTTTTTTTAAAACATAATTTTCACTCTGGATGAGTAAGCAACCTGAAATACAAATCCTATAAGGAAAAACAGTACCAAGAAGATATCCAACAAACTCAACAGTCAGAGGATAATTTGACTCCTGAAAGTAATGCACATAATAGCCTCTGAATAACCTTAAACAACTTAAAGATATTAGGTAAAAGATAATATGCTTTTAAATAAGAAAGCATTAAACAAACTGATGCAGATATAAATTAGAAATATAGCTAATAAAATAATCAATTAGAAACTAGAAGGTACAGATAATGTAATTGAAATTTGAAAACTCGATAGGTGAAATTAACCTGAGTTCCCATGGTTAAACAGAAAATTGATGACCTGAAAGTCAGTACTGAGGAAATAATTCTGAGGGCAGCACTGAGACATGAGACAAATGACAGAAGGAAATTAGGAAGTATGGAGTCTTCAACTTATACCTAATAAGATTTCCGAAATTAGACAACAGCCGAAATACTGGGAAGCAATTTAAATAGACAACAATTGAGAACTTTTTCATAACTGAGGAAAACCCTAAGTTCTCACACTTAAGGCACACATAAATTCAACATACTAAGTAAGGAAAATCTGCACCTGGAAATACTGCAAAACAGGTCTGGCCAAAGGGCTCTAAGTGGAAGTAACATGTGTTACTTCCCAGTCAAGGCATAAATAAATGGGCATGAGTTTTCCACGAGGTCTTTCCCTGCAGCTCCGAGCTGCCTTTTCTTGAGATGAAAACAGCCATACGGATGGTAGGCATCACACAATACATAGCTGATTTTGCATACGACTTGTGTCAACCTATTAGATTATGTAATTACTTGTTATCAGCTTGACTAATAAAACACCTTTGTGGGAAACACAGGGATATATTACAAAACATTAAGACAACTTAAATTTAGAAGATTAAGCAGCACAATTAGCAATCTCAACATATTAGATATCTATAGAATTCTTAATCCAAGTAATAGAGTTTCCCCCTCCCCCATTCAACTGATATTTACTGAGCCTCTACACTGTTTTAGATCCTGAGAAATGGTAGCAAATGAAGGCGTCAAAAATGCCTACCTTTATGGAGTTTATGTTCTACCAAGGGAAGAAAGAAAGAGTGCTATCATGAAAAGTCAGTCAGATAAGGGAGAAAGTGATGAGGGATTGGAGTGTTTTGGGGTGCTATATTAAGTAATGTAGTTGGAAAGGCATGTTTAATATTAAGCCTTATGAATAAAAATGTGAATGAAGTAAGGGAACAACACATGCAGGTGTTAGGCAAGTGTACCAGTAAGTGCAAAGGCCCTGAGGCAGCAGCATGTGGCCCACAGAAAAGAAGAAAAACTGTCACAAGCTAGGATCAGAGAAATAACAGGGAACTAGATCATGAGGCACTTTGAAGGCCATGGCAAAGACTGTGGATTTTACTCTGAAATAACAGGGAAGCCTTTCGAAGGTTTTGAACAGAGAGTGATATAACCATATATCTAAAGGACCATTCTGGAGCTGCTGAATACATACTATAGTTGTGTGGTTAGCAGCAGCAGTGGCTGCAATAGTCAGATGCAGGTTGTGTTTTGAAGGCAGAGCCAACTTGATATATATAAGGCAGAGCCATCGCATATTTGTATGAGAAAAAAGAATTAAAGATGATTCTGACATTGTTAGCCTAAGGAACAGGAAAAAAAAAAAACCAGTGTTGCCATTTTATAAGATGAGGAAAACTGTAAAAGCAGCAAATTTGGAGGTTGAAGAAAACAAAAAAGCACATTATTTTTAAGCATACATAATATGCTAACAAAAATTTGCCGTGTGCTAGGGTACAAATGAACCCTCCAAAATTTTCAAAGAATCAGTTCCAGTCTGTGACCACATGCAATTAAATTAGAAATCAACAATAAAAAGATAGGAAAAACACTTTGATTAAATGGGGAGGGGGGAAGCAAACTCCTAAGTGATTTATGGATCAGAGAAGAAATTTTAATAAAAATTATAAAATATTTACAAATATCAAAGAGCAGCTGCGAAATTTGGGGGATGCAGTTACAGCAGTACTTAGAGAAATATGAAGTAAATTTATTTCAAATTAAAAAGGCAAAGTAAATAAGTTAAATTACAAATCAGGAAGATAAAAGAACTGAGTAAGCCCCCAGAAAGTAGAAAGGAACAGAAAAGTGCCAAAATTAATAAACTAGAAAAACAAATCAATAAAAGACAATCATTTCAAAAGAGTAATGAAATATAGAAACTTCTAACATGAATAATAAATCAAGAACACAGAAATAAATAAGAAAGAATGAGAATAAAAATAATAGAAAATAACTATATTGGCAAAAGGTAAAGTCAGGATAGACTAAGCACTGGAAAAGGTAAAAGAAAAACAAGAACTCTCAAAACCCTCTGGATTGGGAATTATTCCAGCAACTTTGGAAAATTATTTGGAAACATATAGTGAGATCTCTAAGAATACCAATTTTAGATATATAACCTTAAAAAACAAAATCAAAAACAGAAAACTTCACACATCAGTGCCACAGGATGAATACAGAGTCATCCCTTGGTGTCCAAAGGGGATTTGTTGCGGGTCCTCTCACCGGTGCCAAAATCCGTGGATATTCAAGTTCTTTATATAAAATGGTGTAGTGTCTGCACATAACCTATGTGCATTCTTCCATATACTTTAAATCATCCCTGGATTACTTATAATGCCTAATACAACGTCAATGCTATGTAAATAGTCATTATGCTGTATAGTTTAGGGATAAATAACAAAAAAGTCTGTACACGTTCAGTATAGACACAACTTTTAAAAAATACTTTGATCTGTACTTGGTTGAATCCACACATGTGGGACCCACGGCTGTGGAGGGCCAACTGCATATGGATGTGCACTGCCACTGTGCTCACAAGGGCAAAAATTTGGAAATGACCATCTGTGCAGGCATAGATAAATAAACTGTAGCCTATGCATATGATGGAATACTGTACAACAGTTAAAATGAGTGAATTATATATAGGTGTGTCTATATAGACACGCATTCTCAAAAACACAATGTTGATCAAATAAAAGAAGTTGTCAAAATGTATATAGCATAACACTATTATAATAATTTTCAAAGGTGCTAAAACAATGTCTTATTCTGTTCATGGCTGTATAAGTATCTATTCAATAAAAGGATAAAAATGGACTGGTTTCTCACCTAATATATGATAATATTTTCTTTGGGGCAGCTGGGATTAGGAAGAGGAATGTGAAGGACTTCAATTTTTTCTAAATATTAATATTTTATTCCTTAATAAAAATTATCTTAAGTCAATATGATAAAAAGTTAGCACTTTTCATATTCAGTGGTAGGAACATGAGTAACATTACATTTTTCTCCGTACTTTTTAAATTTTAAAAAAATGTTTAACGAAAAAGCAAGCAAATGACACTTTTTGTTGCTTCCCTCAACTTCAAGTTGTCACTAGTCTGTTTTGGGGAATGCAGCAAGTCTTAAATTTGATCCTCGGCAGGAATGGAATATCATCCGAGGAGGAACCCTGACTCAAACCTCTCCCTCTGTGTAGTCTCACCAATCTGGTTTGTTGAACTTATTTCCTGGAGAACAAATCCCATCTATATTTTCAAGGCTTTCCCAGTGGGCAGTTGGAATGATATAAGCTACAGCACGGCTGTGATTAACTTTGGCAAATGAAGAATTTACGGCCGTCATGTGTCCCGAGTTTAGGTAACAGACGAATAAACATCCGCGATGGCCTGCATCTGCCAGGGCAGAGCAAGCCGACCTCGGAGGGGAGTCGGAGCCCCGAGGAATGTCAATGCTGCAGAATCAGAACCTGCTGTTGCCAAGATCCTCAAGCAGAAGCGGGCCTGTGCCGGTGAGATACCAGCAGAGACCTTTTCGAAAAGCAGGCTGTTCAAGTGCAAACTATGGTCCCTGCCTATCAGGAGAAAGGAGAGGAAGTGACTATAGCAACTGTCACGACACCAGCCTTCTTTCTTTATTACTCACAACGTCCAGGGGTGATCTATCCTGTATCAGCTGCCAAACCACGGAGAAAGGTAAGTGTTCCTGGGGTAGTTAATGGCTTTAGATCACCACATACCCTCTAGATTTTTTGAGAAGAGAACCTCTGTCTTATGTCACCAAGTATTTCCCAAAGTGCTTTGCACTGTGCTTTGTTCTTCACAGGAGTGCACGAGCGCACACACACACATACATGCGGTGAGAATACATACATAGGAGGCCTGTCTGAAAAGTATCTAGCCACGTACTATGAAAAAGAGACACATTTATTGAAGAAGATATAAGAAACATTATACATAGGACAATGACGCCTTGGTCCGCTTCAAAGTAGGCATCTTGGGACTTCACACAGTTCTCCCAGCGTCTCTTAACCTAACCCGTACACGTTCAGCATTCTCAGGTGTTCTGCTTATTGCAGGTGGTCCAGAACATGGATCACTTTCCACAGATTCTCGACCATCCTTGAAGTGTTTGTGCCACACTTTTATTCACGCTGGACTCATTGTGTCGTCCCCAAAAGCCTTCTAAATCATCTAAAGTATGTGGAGGAATGTTTAAGCTTAACACAAAATTTGATGTACATTCGTTTCTCTATTTGCTCATTTTCAATGTGACGGACACACGGTACACAGGCTCACTCAAAGGGGTCTAGCGCCCCACTGACTAGTATAGAGAAGTTGTCATTGTTCACACATGTGCATCCCAGGCCACTCTCCTTGGCTGCCAGGTTACGCTGATGTCGCGCAAACCATTCTCGTTATATTAACAATGGCTGAATACTTTCTGGACAGACTTTGCATATACTTTACGTATTGTAAGTATATATGTTCATATGTATACACACACACAGTACATACACACATACATAGTGATCCAAACTTTTCTTCCTGGTCTAAGCATTTTATAGAGCTTGGCCTTTGGTTAATATTAGTCACTGTTTTGGATTCCAATGTCTCTAACAGGCTCTTGCATTCTCCTTCAACATACAATGGGGAAGTTCTGAGTTGAGAGCAACCTAAGCCCAACACTTGTCCAGATGAATAACCACGTCATCAAAAAAAAAGAAGAAGATTCTTCTGGACAAAGAGTACCAGAGGGAACAGATTTCTGAAAAAGCTGAACTGCAGGCCTTCAAGCGAGCTACAAGTTACTGATGCACTTTTAGAAACATAATGAGATTTGAATCCCGTATCAAATTCTCTTGCCCCTGCAGCACTGTCACCTTTCCACATCCATGCTGACCTCAGACCAGACCTCAAGCCCAGCTCCCATTTTTCACTTCCACCGTGGCTTTTGTGATACCCATCAGAGAACACCTCTGCTTTCAGCTTCGTCCTGAGCAAGCACTTTGTACTCCTTTGCTGGGCTGAGCTGGGGAAAGGCATTGAAATAAAGAAACAAAAATAATTGTCCACTGAAACAGCAGAGGCTTTCTGTTTAGGTTCAGGTTTGATGAAAGTGATCTCTGCCAGAGGAAAACTTCACCCCTCAACTCCCTTTTCTACAATGTCAGCATGTTTTCACAGAAGAAAGGCAAAGGCCCACGCTGCCCAGAGAATGGCTTAGCAAAGCTTTGGACTTATGGAATGGGAACCAGAGGTCTGAGAAGTAAAGAAGTAGCCATTCTGTGGTCATATTAAATACCAACAAGGGGAGTTGGGATCATCTACTCAACCTTCCATTGGGCTTTATTTTATCCAGCTGGAAGACTTCATTGTCCCTATGCCCATCCTCGACAGGAGCTCTGCTTCCCCTCTGGTTTAGGTCATCCAACCAAAGTCTATTACAGTCAGGGGCTTTCTCAACCAGGGTTTATGCTGCATTCCCCCAAATCACCTATTTTCCTGTGCTTTACAGATTATTAGCAATTATGACTTATAAATGTACTTAATGAAATAAAAACCAAGAGAAGAAACCAATATGAACCCAAAAATGATAATATTAAATTAATTTTTATTTCCAGTCTCTGAAAGAAGCAATCACTTATCTATTCCAAAAGATTTCAAATGTTCTGTCATCCCGTGAAGATGGTCTTTGAAATAACAGAATATCACTCTGGCAAGTTAAATTCTAGATAGCTGATGGTAATAATGTATATGGAAAATTCCACCTTCCTTGGATGGAAGAAACAAAGTTGTGGCTGAAACAGAAATGGGAAGAGAGTTTCAAACCCTATACTACACTGTACCGACGGCTGGCAGAGTGAAACTAAAGATGGTTTCACCTGTTAAGACCCCTTAGTTTTTCTCAACATAACACCAGCTATTACAAATATCATGGCCCATGTGTTTGCCATCCCAGAATCCCACAAAACTCACTCAGATTATCCAGTCAGCAAAGTTGTGAACTAAAACTGCAAATTCTAGACAAGAGGTAAACCCTCGTTCAGATTATCTCTGAGCATCACTCAAAGATATGATGTAGGAGTTGAGGGCAGGCACTGAATGGTCAATGGAAGGATGAGCATTATTCAACTTGAGCTGGAAGCATTTTAGAAAACAGAATCTGTAAGGGAATGCAAAACAGAAAGACCCTTAAACCAAACAAATATTCACATTGGGTTTAGCATTTTCAACTGTACACATCTGTCTCAAGACTGTTTGATCTAAGTTCAGGTGCAAGGTACCTTATGGCTTTCCTGATTCTAGGAAGTAAAAGGTGGCATGGTACTGGTGAAGGGACATTAGACAAGAAATGGAGACACCAAAATCCTATTCTGGACTCCAGAGCTAATTAGTCCTTGGCCATGTTTTTGCCTCAGTTTCCTCATCTGTTAAATCAAGATGTTAGATTAGCTCACCATTATGATTTTTACATACTCTAAAATTGAATAACTTTATGAGAACTAAGAGGGTCAATCTTCACTTGTGCCCACTCCAATAAAGAAAGGGAAACCACAAGAAAGGATGGATGATTGCATCTTCCTTCAGAAAGTAAAATGTTCTGTATCAGAAGACAATCGAATACCAAAGAGTTTATTCATTACACAAGGCTTGCCACAGAAGCTCAGCTAATAAGATTTAGGAATATTTCTACACATCCTTAAGAAATCAACTGATTATGAAGATAAGAGACCATAGATATGATTTAGTTTTATTCTCTCATTTTAAAGTTAAGAACCTAAGCCTCTGATAGGGGAAGCAAGGTTCTGAGAAAAGATTTAAAAGCCTGGTATTAAAACCATATGACAAATGTTCAGTCGATCTCAGACACAGGACCCCAGGTTCAGGAATTTTTTCTTTGCTGATTTCAGTCCACTAATCCTTTTTAATTTGACAGATAATAATTTTCTTGCATAAAACCAAAGGATAATGCTAACAATCACAAATTTACTCCGAATGCCAAACTAGAAATAGTTTCAGGATAATAACCTTACATTAATCTTTAAGAACTACATGGATATAAGACTTTTCCATCAGAGCAATTAAAAAGAAATACTTGTCTACATTAGTACTTTTCATGAACAAGCTTTGTCCATTGAAATTTGAAAATAATACTCCAAAATGTTTCTGGGTTTTCAAGGCAGAGATAGACTAACTACCAGATGGGAGGTAACTGCTACGAGCATGAAAATACTGCTTCAGCGAGCATGGTGCCACACAAACCCCACCTCTGGCTTTTGCACCTGAGTCTAGGAGACACAACCAGTAAGACCTCATACATTTGATTATTGGGGCCACAAAATAAAAATGGGAAATCTTCAGGTTCTGCAAGAACCAGGCATGGCATGGGCATGCAAGATTTAAGGAGTCTTTGAAAGTAGAGCCGGGATATGCAGAACTGGGGAGAATCGTGGAAGACACATGCTGTTGGCAGGGGCTGGAGAAGCTGTAGCTCCATCTGGTCATTCTGAAGTCTTTTTGGTACAGAGAGACTTTAGGGGGCTCTCAACTGGTAAATGGGTGACACATGAAAGACAGTGCTTTACATTTGTTTTGTCTCGGGTGTATTTATTGTTGTTTTAGTTTGGATTTATCTCTTTATATCATTATTCGGTTAAGAGTCCCAACATTCCTATGAGTTCTTAATAGATACTGTTGGTCTCCCCATTTTGCAGATGACACAACTATGTCATACAGAGGGTCAGTAATTTTCTCGAGATCTCACAAACAGTAAGTGGAAAAATGAGGATAAAAAAATGAGATTGGCCATGCAGCTGTTAGTCATCATTCCACATTGTCTCCTGAAGTTGAGAGAATCTGAGCAGTGCATTGTTTGGTTTAGACATGGAGTCCAGCGGACTTGACTTCCCTCACCCTTAATTGCCCTACAAAGTCCTCAGTGAAAGACTCCACAAGATGAACGAGTCACCCCGCAATACACCTCATGCACCATCTGGTGTGGGCGCCCCTCCGCTGTAAATAATAAGGAAGCTGTTGATGGAGGGAAGGGACACAAGTGGAGGATTTATCAGTGGGAAGGAATACAAGAAGAAAAGATCCGTAGTGTTGGTTTATTATGAGCCCAGTCAATTATAAGCAGCACATTTTGACACCACTGTAAATAATACACTCTGTCAGAGTCAGCCGATGGAGATTTTCCGTTCAATATATTGTCACAGACACATGATGAAGGGGAGACGTTGGGTGGCATATGCGGTACACAGGAATAAATATGTGAATAATCTCACAGGCTTTGAGACTTCCGAACACTAACTATGACAGATAGGAGCTACAGTGCAGTCCCATGCTAAGACTAGGGGACTAATGATGATAAGTTGAACAGTCTAATATCCATCTTCACAGTGTACAGCTGGATCTGATGGTTATGCTTGAAGGGACATCATTTGACCTGGCCTATTTCCAGTCATGTCATAATGAGAAGCGTTTAACTGGGTCAAATGAAATGTTAGAGCTAAAAGGGATCTGAAATCATCCACCACAACCCTCCCATTGTACAAATGAGGGAAATGAGACTAAGTGAAGTTAATTGCCTTGCCCAAGATCAGTTACGAAGCCAGTTACAGACAGTTCTACTGGACTCAGCAAAACTAAGAGAGGGCTGACCTTATTTCATGTCCAGCCAGGGCAGTAGGGAAATGGAGGCATCTTAGGGTGAGAGGTGGCATCCTCAGTATTTCACCCACCCTGTACCTTGACTATAGAAGATTATTTATCCAGCCATTTTAAGTGATATGCATTATTTTTGTTTAGTTAATTTGCCCGCAAATGGTAGGATTCATCCCATTCAGTATTGGTTAATATCATCTAAATCTTTCATGACCAATGAATTTGCCCAAATTCTGACTCTTCCAAGAGGTCTTCCCAGACTATGCTACTCCTTTTATCCTCTTTGGTATGCACAGGCATCACTAACCCATAAAGTACACTGGATTCCTGGCCACTCTTGTATCTTTAACTTAACGATCTACTTAGAGCATCAAATACTTAAGCTTGAGGAATGTAGCTCATGAGATGCGCCCAAGACTGAAGTGAACCCATATGCTCTGCTCCAAACCTTGGGAATCAGAAGTGCTGGTGGGCGGTGGGTAAGATTTTTTAAGACCTCCCCAATGGATTCTGCTACACACCATACAGTTTGAAGACCTCTTCCCTAAAGAATCTGTCTTTTGGCCAGTATTGGTTTGGAAGACATGATGCTAATTGCTCTTCTGCTTCTGAGATTTGAGATATCACAATGTTTTGAGGGGAACCCCAAAAGATACTCAACCCACAGGCCTGCACCAGCCACAGGGGATTGCCATTCCCACCGCCCATCTCTGTGGCACAGCTAAGAGGCACTGGGGAAGGCCATAGTGCTTCAAGAGCCTGCATTTAGCTGTGAGGACCGAGCAGCACTCCTGAGCAGCACTCAGAGTCCTGAGGTGCTTAGTATTGTGGTTTACACTCACTTGAATGGGGTTAGGGAGCTCACTGAATTTTTTCTAAACTTCCAGGACAGTAACTTTTTCTTTGCATTGGCTTAGGCCACATCTTCCTAAGCCGGCCCCTCCCTCTGCTAAGAATTGAACGGTACAAGGAGAAAACAGTGTTTCTGCATCCAAAGAGCAAATTATGCATGAACGATAATACATCTTCAACCCAACTACCACCCAGGCAAAAATTATGTAATTGGCCCTAATGAGTAAAATATTAACAATGTTAGGAAACAAGCTAATGACATACATTTAAATGTCACAGATACATCTTTGAGTACTCCTGCCTCACAAAAAGCTTTCATGAAATTTAAAAAATGCTCTTTGGGGCTTGCTACTACATTTCTTTTAGAGTCTGAAATCTCCCTGTGTATTTGTGTGTTACAGAGATAATGTTAGACCTGGAGGAGAATTTATATGTTTGTCTTTGTCAGACTCAAATTTAATTTGGGTAAAATATTAATGGAATAAGGAACCCAAAATTAATTTCTCTCGTGTTTATATTTTTCAAATCAAATGTTTAGTTTAACTACTAAGTATTCATCATGAGCTTGCTCATTTTAACTTTTCATCATAGTTCACTTAGGCTCAATTTTAACAATACAGCATGTATACCTGTGGCAGGTATGCACATATACATTCGCTAAATATATATCTATAAATTGCCAGAAAATTGACAAACTTTATAAAAACATCTGCATGTCTGAATCATCCCAAAGCCATCTGAATACACATTAACATATACATTTGGATTCAAATTTATGAAACAGCATGAGAAATAGCTTTCTTAACTCCACAGTAATAAAGAATCAAGAAACAGATATTTTTTCAATTTCTTCCCATTACATTTTATGTCCACATTTAGATGTATCTGGGAAGATCTCTAAACTGACACCACTGTGAGAGGCCCCTGGGATTCACAAATATCATTTCCATGACACTCAGAAAACGGGGAAAAAGAGGAAAATGTGAGCGGCGATAAATTGGAGCTAATCTCTTTCTGCCACAACCTGAAATGATACTTGGCCAGGTAATCTCCCCATCCTCCACGCTGTAATAAGAGCTTGTCTATCTCTCCCAGATGCCCTACCCGAGTACTGGTATCTCCCCCAAATGCTTGTACGAGAAATTTCCTAACAGGATTCCAAGGCTCTGAAAGAAAAAGAAAAATGAAAAATAATTCTGTCACGCCATAAGCATTGCAAGTTTAAAGAAAAAGGCAAAGCCTAGTGTTTGAGGCCTGCAATAAATAAAACAAATAATGGATTCTTTTGGATCATAAAGCTCAACCAACCATAAAACACACAAAGAGCCTCTGTCAGGGTCCTTTGCGCCTGCTGGGGCTCTATTCAACGTGACGCGGCCCTGCCCCACTGCTTACATCTCTACGTCCAAGCGATGAAATTCTCCCACCTAAAAATGAAAAGCACAGATGGCCAAATGGTGGGCAAGCCCCTGCGCCACTTTGCTCCTGCACCTTGGCAGTGTCTTTGACACACGTGATCTCAAGGACGTCATTGTTTTGCACTAAGAAAGCGAAGGCCCATTAGTAACAGACTAGCCTCTGACTAGCTGGGTGACTTTGGACAAATACCTGACTTCCCTGCTCCTCGGTTCCCTCACCTGAAAAGCAGTGATAGAACCCACTTCACAGTTGTTGTGAGGACCAAACAGAATGGACAGGCAAAGCCTCCTGGTGGTGGATTGGCCCAGAGAAGTGTCAGTGATTATCATCATCTCTTGTATTAGTGGTGGAAGTGGGACTGGACCCAAAGGTCTTGTTTGTTAAAAATAAAATCAAACAAGCATCCAAAAGTAGGTAAGCAGAGGTGGCAAAGGTACCCATTCTGCTTTTCCCGTGGCTCCTTCTGGAAAGGGTTTCCTGCTTCCTCTGTCACATCTTCTGTCACACTTTAAGGCTTGGTGCTAATGTCACCGAATTCTGTGCATCTTCTTTCCTTGCCTTGCAGTCTTGTTCTACTCTCGTTTATTTTGTCCCTCACCAGATGTGCATCACCTGAGCTCCCAGAGAAACCTGCCCAGGACTGTGAGCATCAGAAGTCCTCAATGAACATTTCCTGGGAATCTAACAGAAAGGAAAACCAACAGACAAAACTAAATTAAGGTGCTGGGAGAAGCTGTACTTTTTTCTTGGCTCTGGCAATGAATATCTCTTTAACCTTGGAAAAGTCACGTAATTTCTCTGGACATCAGTTTCTTCATCTGTAAAGATAATCTCCAATTTCCGTTGTTGCTCTAAAATTCTACAACATGAAGAAAAACAGCTGGAAAGGATTCTCTGTTATCTGGTCTTCTGAGCCGTTCAGGCAGAGGAATGACATCAGCTGAGCCTGGATCCATCCCTCAGTCCAACTTTTAAGACTGAAATCCCTGCTAGTTCTTCCAGCTGTTTTTACCTGTCCTACTTTATTTATTTTTTAGACTGCGTAAGTTCAAGGCAATGAGCCCATTGCTAAGATTAAAACACCACTGGGTCTGTGCCATCGCTGTTGAACAGGAATGGAACCAAAGGCTCTGTGTACAGAGGAGAACACGTGTTCACAAACCAGCAGAAGCTGGTTTGGAGAGAGGGAAGGAACTGGCATCTCTGGGAGGTGGAGAAAGCAGGAAGGTGGGCCCCACCATCTCTGGCTCATGAAACACCATCCACCTAACAAATCAGAGGCTTGCCCAGATTTATGAGTTTTCTAAACTCAATCAGAATGGAGCCTGCTCTGACCTACAGAAGGTCACTCAACTGTATTGAATATTTGTCAGCATTCCACGGCTAAAGATAAAGTGAGTGAACATCCAGGACAGATTTAGAAATGGCCCTGTTTATCCCTGGAAACTGTGAGTGCCATCTGGGCGTGAAGAGCATGAGGATGGATTCCCTTTCCTGGACACAGACGCTCTCCACACAGGGACCTAAGGAGCTGCTCAAAAGCCAGCATCTTGTCACTGTCACTCAGCAGCTCGAAAGCAAAGGCACACTGCTTGCCCTACCTCCCTGCACAAGAGTCCGTTTTGAAACCTGCAGAGAAGGCAAAGGCCGCAGAGTTAAGAGCCTGCCCTCCAGGAAGCCCTTCCCACGTTGTGGGTCCCTGAAACCCAAGGGACCTGGGTCATCAGTTGTCCTGGGGGACTGGGAACCACAAACCTGACTTTCCTTTCTTTGCTTTCAATATTCACAGCCCCACGGCAGCAAAGATGTTTCTTCCCAAGCTTGTTTTTCACTCAAAACATTAGTTAACATACTCTATATGTACCCTTGAGCCCTTTGGGCAGTGGAAGCCTCCATGTCACTAATTCTACTCCTGTACCTCTGCTCACTCCCAAATGAGAATGTTAGAGACATCGCACACTGGTCCCTCGCCACAGAGGCAGCCTCTCAGCACAACTACAGTTCCTCTCAGTACTGAACTGATAGGATATTTTCATATAACTAAAGCCTCGTGCATTCTCTTACTTCTGGGCCAACGAGTGGGATTAAAGTAAAAATAATTGAGGAAATAACTAATATCGCAGAAGTCGAAGTATTTCGCTCAGTCCACTCGGTTTCTCCCAAGGCCTAAAAGTCCATCTGGAGTATAATCTTTCTTTTTGTCATTTGTTTAGTCTTTTTATCATCATGGCCTTTGCCAGAAAGAGGAGTGTTAGAAGGACCTACGGGAGAAATCCTCATTCCTGAATTTGCTTCTGGGTAACAGCTTCTGTGGCCTGATGAACTGATGGCCAAGGACCAGCCCTCTGTGAGCACGGCACTCCAATCATTCACATGCTCTTTCAAAGGAAAGAGCAGCGGTGACACCTACAGAGTCTCTTAACTTCTCCCAACCCAGAAGGAAGTGTGACATCAAAAATGTAATCGGTTGCTGGCCTGGGCATTAAATCTCCTTGTAATTTTTTTTCTTGGTTTAGCCTCTCTAAAGAGCAGGAAAATAAAGTGGTTGACCTATTAAAACAGCTCTTGAGTCAGAGCCTTGGGTGGCCTTTGCAGCCTCTTTCCTGGGGAAGCCTCTCCCTTTGGCTCTGAGAAGTGTCATGCAATGTCCTCAGCCCACTGCATTGTCCTCTGGGGCCCCGAATGAATTCACATAGCTTCTGGGCCCTCGTGAAAATGAAATTTAGGATGAGGACATTTGGGGGTGTTAGGAGGCCACGCGTTCGAAGAATCTTCTTGGTCTGACCCAAGGCCACGTTGCAGTTCTGCCAGTGCCTTCCTGCATGGCCTGGAGGTGGTGGCTTCACCACCTCCAGAGCCTCGGTGTTCTCATTTGCAAAAAGAAAGCCTTGGTCCAAATAATCCCGAAGTTCCTTTGCAAGTGAATATTTGGTGATTCCCTCCCTTCCTTGAGAATTGGGAAGGAATATGTAGCAGATGATGCTTAATTAATCTTTAAAATTAAACAGACTACCAGACTTCCCCAGTCCATGGGGCAGAGAAATGAGTAGGGCACAATCCAGGCTATGTTTTGTGAAAAGCTTAAGAATGAGAAGAGTCTATGTCTTATCTTCTTCTCTAAAAATAAGACCTACCACAGTGCCTACTTATTGGTAGTAATAAATAGTTGTTTGATTAATCTACAAATCAATGAAAAACTCAAAAGTCAAGCAGACACTTAAAAATACCCATACTATTTACCACATTTCACTGGGCACCCAGCACTGGTTGCCTCTTTCTTCCACTAGCTCATGAGCTCTTTGAGGGTAGAAATCCCATCTCATTCATTGTTATATCCTCAGGATCTAGCCCAAGCCTGGCCAATGGTAACATTCAGTGGAATTTATTGGATGGATGGATGGATAGATGGATGAGTGGCTGGGTTGATGTGTTAATCAAGTGGTGATATGCAATCTGTGAAATACTCTGTGCAACCTCAATTTTCGTTTGTTCCTTAAATAAAATAGAAAGAAGCAATCATGTTTCTGCTTTTTCTAGCTCTGGGGGGCCATGGGGAGAAAGATGAAGATATAAAGAGATAGATAAGAGGGGACAGAGGAAGAAAGGGGCAGAGAAGGGGAGGGCGGAGAGAGAGAAAGAGAGAGAGAGATTCATTAAAACTTGACAAAACCCAAGTAAAGATAGAACTCTTTTTCATTGGTCAAATGGGGATGCCTGTTCAGGGTTCACTCTAATCAGGACACTGATGCTTTGGAAAAATAAGATATTAAAGTTTTGGAATGAAGAAAAAGAAAAGGAGAAGGCAACAGTTACCAAAAAATTGAATTATGTAAGAAAATGAATTATGCTTTTTATTCTTCTGTTACTAATCCTTTAGGATTTTAATTTTTATGTCTTTAAAGAGACTTAAAAAGTCCTTAGCAAAGGTGAGTTGGAGTAGAATAATAATAAGCTGAAGCATCGAGCATGCATTTGGATTTGGGAATCTGTCAGAGGTGAGGGATTGAATTTTTGCCTCGACCAGCAACCTAATTCTTATTTCCTATGCTGTCCGCCAAGTCATCCTAGTTACATCTGTGTTCAGCCTGGGACAGAGAGTGCGGACGGGCTCACTCTGAGCGGGCGAGAATCTGATTCCACGATAAATGAGAACAGCTACCTGGTGCTGCGGGGGAAGAACAGGCTGCAGCAATCTGATGGTCAGGGCCAAAGGAAAACACAAACCAGCAACATGATCCATGGCCTCAGTCAATGCGCAGGAAAGGCTATTTCTGTTTCCCCAGCGCCGTTCTTGAGAGCAGTGTTGATTACCAGATAACCAGAGCCCTTGGTCTTTCACAGAATCAACAGCTTGGCAGCCACAAAGTGACAGGCATCAATACTAATCTCGCAAGCCTGCCTGCAACTGGACCCCAGCACAGGCCGTGCTACACCTGCCTGTCCAGGAAATGCACACCGTGTCCTCCCCCATGGAAACCACGAGCAACACTTACTAGCTGTCTCCTTGCCTGCTAAGCGGTCTGTGCCTGGTTCTGGCTCCCATGATTATATTCATTTCAGCCTGTGTCCTGAAACCTGATACCCTTGTACTTGGGGGGTGCATTGTCTGCCACCTGACAATGATTTGACATGACACAGTGACAGAAAACAGAGAGAGGGGATGGAAATAAAAGAACAAGGCATCCAAGAAGCTGCGCTGGCAGCTGCAGGCAGGGGTGCCCGTCAATACGGGTACCTGAGAGCAGGAGTGCAGGCTCCACTGCCGCCACCAGCAGGGCACTCGCAGCAGCCGAGCTGGACTGGGAGATGTCATTCTTCCTTTGCTGGGTACAGCCCCATGTGGGTTCTGCACCTACATTTTTGAGTTTAACAGGATGCGACTTCTGCCCCAACCTCTCACTTCCTCCCCTCCTGGGTCTCTGTGGCTACACTCAGAGCTGTCACTGGGGTGGTGGGCATGGACGCTAAGCTATCACAGCCACCAACGCCAGTGCTATTACATAATCATTCAAGAGACCATCTAGGGCACGTGGGGAAGGAAGCGTCAAAGTGAAGCCTCAGACCCTGGAGCCACTATGCAGGCCCAATAGTGGAAACAGCAGGGAATCCAAAGAGCAATTTCAAGGCTAGGGTCTGTGACCAACTAGCAGTGACATGATAAGCCTGCCCTGGGCCTCATCTGTAAAATGAACGAGATGGACCAGACCACTGATGTTTCAGCCTTTTGTTGTTGTTATATTAGCCATGAAAATCTTTTAGTTAAATGATATTTTCCATTAGATCCTAGTATATAAAATAGATAAAAATGGACTCAGAAGGCAGATTCGGAGGGCCCTGGTAGCTCTACCCTGCTTGGTCACCCACTTGTTCTCCTTAGACCTCTGACACATCTCTTTGCAACACTAGAGTCTCAGATATCTCAGTGTGAAAACCATGGGGCCAGATGATTTCTAAGTTCCCTTCTAGCCCAAATGTTGTTGTGGATATGGCCTGGGAGACAGGGAACTTGGGGAGAGGGTATGGGGATTTGTGCCATGTTAGAATTACCTTCTTTCTACCATTTTTATGTTTTCTTTTTGTCATCAATGGCCCTAGAGCTTGGGGTTCCATGGAGATCTACGGGAAGACAGAACAGGCCAGGAGGAAGGAGCATGCCAGCAGGGACCCCCAGGCCCACACTTTACAGTTTGGAGAGCTGAACTTTTATTTTTATACATATTAGAACTAAAATATAGAGGAAAGGAGAGGAAGTCTGCAAACATCAGTCTGGACTCAAGTTTTACAAAAGGAAATTAAGCCCCAGGAATATTTCCTAATATATTTGATATATTTAGTATCTGTTACGTCTTTCAGTCATCATCCCCACCACCATCACCAAAGACAACCACAAATACAGGGGTGGCAGCACCAGTCATCGACCAGGGATGATACTAAGAATAATAATAGGAACATTTATTATACTCTCATTATATGCTATTCTGAGTATGTTACATTTGCAACAGCCCTAGAGGAAGGCATTACTGTGCTCCTCCCTTTTAAAAACTGAGAGAACTGAGCTACATGCAGGAGGTTAAGTCCTTTCTCAAGTCCCGGAGTTGGGAAGTGAGAGAGCTGCAGTTTGAACTGATGCAGTCTGACTCCGAAGCCTGTGTTTAATAATTTTGCCATCCAGGGAAGCAGACTAATGAGAGGAGAGAACTGAGCTGTGGCAGGGATCAAACAAACTGTGCAGTCAGTAAAGCTGTTTCTCAATGGCATAAAGCTCTCAGTTACAGGCCCTTTTGCTGTATGCCCCTTAAACTCGTAAATGCTCTCCCCAAGGCACCTGGTTATTATCTTGTTTGTTCTCTTCTTAAAGTATTCAGAAAATATTTAGATCCTTTTCTTCTCACCCAGATGTAAATAACTGATAACAGGTTAATCTGCTTCCTCCTCCCAGGGAGACTTGTATTTTCTTTTTTTACCAGAAACCGAAGTCTTGAACTAAAGAGATAAAGCTTCACTTGTAAAATTTCAGTGTCGGCATATGAATACGGGTGATGAACTGTTGGAATCATCAGAGTCTTCCTAGCACCCCTGAAATATATCAGGTGGTTTTGAATTCATTAGGAATAAACCTATCCATATGGGGAAGTGGATATAATCTCTACTCCAGATACTACTCAATGGAAAACACATCAGACATTTTTGGCCTGGAATTTATAGGGAGGTGAGGGGTTGTGGGACCATCAGGAGGTTGAAATCACTTAATGACCCCATCTGAAACTCTGTGCTCTATACTGCCACCCATGGGTCACCCTTGGGGTAACATTTCCTCTGAACTTTCAAGCTCCTTCAAGTTATTTATTTTATGTTTAGTCTTTTTCTTTTACAAAGTAGAGAAAATGGAAGGAAAACAACAGCTCCACTCCCAAAAGCATTCACTGTGGCTCCCTAGGAGGAAATACTAGAGCTGGAAGAGACCCAAACCCAGCTCTTACTTCCATGCTACAGTCTCCTGCGTGCCTGGAGAAATCACTCAGCACCCGTAATGAGAGGACGCAGTGGCTAATTTTACACCATAAATCATAGGGCTAATACTACGACTAAAAAGTGATACCATCAGCTCCTTTCCTTCAAGGCTGTTAGATCTTAGTCAATTACTTATGAACGAAGATTTAAAGACTTCAGAAGCCCCTCTGCCAACAAGAGATGCTTTTACTATTAGCCATCTTTCCCCTTGAAAAGATTCTCCAACCCCCGCCCCCCCCTGGAAGGGGCTTCACTGTGTTCTCAGCTTTTATAGGAAGGGTGTTTGCAAGAGGGAAGCAATTAACAATACCAGGCTAATAAAAATCCTGGAGCCTTGGTATCTTCCCAGTGACACTGCCAACACTCCTTGGGTAGCCTAAAACAAGAGGAGAAAACACACAGAGATAGGGGAAAAATATACCTTGTTTCCGACATATTTCTCAAGCTGTTTAAATATGAAACAAAATCCTACCAGGCTACGAAGTTTCCAGCTGTTATGATATCATAAGATAAATTTACAGCTAGCGAAACAGCATGTTTGCTTTTATAAAGTATGGAAATATAAATGTTCCAAGTGTTAAAACTGTCCAAACAAATTAATTCAAGTAAAAATAGTTGTCTCGGATCTGGTTCTCTCACATTTGCTTTCTTTTTATAGAGCTCATGAGCACACTTCTCTCCAGGCAGAGAGGAGAGGAAGTATACTTCCATCTCTGCAGGCGTCTTTGCTGGGTGTGGAAACCCAAGGAGCCCTAAAGGTGGGGAGTCGGGTGGCCCCTGCCCATGCCCCCGTTGCTGACCTATTAATCAAAATCTGAATTTAGCCTCTTTGCAACAGAAGACACCGTGAGAAGTGGCTGAGGCTGGGAATCTTACAGTGTTCTCCCATTTTGGATGTTCATTGTAGCTAAAATGAAAAAAGAGTTTCTTTCCTCAGTGACTTTGAAAAGAATAGAGTGGTGATTAACAGCAATATTTTTTTTAATGAAACGCAACCCGTCATTCCTGTCATCTTCTGGCCATCCTCGCTTGTACGCGCCTCCCTGACAAGAGGAATAATAACGGTCATACATCACTGCTCTCCACGTCCAATCATCTAAATCTCCCCTCGCTGCAGCCTCTGAGACTCAATTACTTTATTGACATGCAATCTTCATAAGGGGAGAAATATTGTGCATGTAAGGTCACTTGGTTATGAAGACATATTATCATATTATCTGCATGAGGGTTGCAGGGCTAAGACCTGACAGAGCTAATTATAATGGTGCATGATAGAAAGCTCAGTACACATTATTCGCTTGGCTGCACTAAAGGTGAGGTAAGTCCATGACATCATGGGGTTTGGAGAAAATAATGCAACTTTGGCTTGGAGGCTATAACTTTTTTTTTTTTTTTTAACTCCTTCATATTTTTACTTTTGGGTTTTCATGAATGATGAAAGAAGTAGTTAAGGGATTCCTCAGATCTTGAGGAAAGGCGTGACATGCCAGTGTGGAGTGTGTGCGTGTGTGTGTGTGTGTGTGTGTGTGTGTGTGTGTAATTGGCAGGGCAATTCCCCCACCTCACACCAAGGTTTCAGTCCACTTCCCAGCAACTGAAATGACACTGACTCAAAGGAGAAACGTAAAAGGATACAAATGGGTCAATTTGATAACAGAGTAGAACTTCCCCTCACCCTCAATTAACCCCTTTCTCAGATCCTTTCTGGTTCTTTCTCTCCGCTCACTGGCAGAGCCTGATCTTGCCAGGATTTAGCATTCCGAAGGTGGTTTCTTTGCTCACAGATATCAGGTTATTTGAGCTTTCACCATCAGACACACGCTAGAAGTTCTGATGCACAGCTTGTCAGTCATTCTCTCTTTGGATCCTCAGCCCGTTACCTTCCTCATCCACCCCAGGGGTATCTCCTGTAGGGACGCCAAGTGAGAGGCTCTGAAGGCAATTCTGCAAGAAAAGACTACCAAGGAAAGAAATGTGGGCCAAGTCCCTGTGTCCTCCAGTCTTGGCACAGTTAACGTGGTACCTGGAAGGAGAACTGGGGTGGATAGGTCCGCGATGAGGTCATCATGAATTTAAAACCATGTCAGCTTCCAGAGATGGGCGTGAGACAGCATCAAGGCTGGAGCCCTGGACACATGGTCTACTTTAGCAGGGGCTTATGGGCTTTTAAATACATGGAATGAGCCATTCAAAACATCACTACAATCCGTGATAGGCTGGCTCCTAGATATTCCCTCTCTCTCCTGCCCCCACTTCTCTCTCAGTGAAGAACTAATTCAATAAAGGAGAAGCACAGCTAAAGCCTTCTAAGCCCCAGAAACTGCCTTAGTCTCGTAACATGAGTGTTTTGGCTTAGCCACAAGAAGCACAGAGCAGAAAAAGAAATTGAGGTTGTCCAAAATCTCTTATTTAATATTCTAGCAACTCAAATATCTGAACTTCTTTTGCTGTTGGCTCAAGAATAATGGTGACATTGGCAACAAGCCACGAAGAGATCTAGACTTCTTTTTCTGAATTGGAAATTAAATTGTACATAATGTGATATGGACATTAAGTAAATTTGATGGGAATTCATATACAGTAGAAATGGTAACTCTTCAGATACCACAATTTTGGATTGTTGAGTTTACTGCATGGCCTCTCCATCTCCAGCATCTCAAATGAAGGACTTCCTGAAATGAGGAGGTTCACAAAGGGTCACCCATTTCCAAAACCTGAGATACTAATTGAGATAAAATTGTATGGTCAACAGAAAGAGTTGGGATGAGGTTTAGAAGATTAAAAATCTCCTCCTGACTCAACCGCCCTATTATACTTGCTATAACTTCGCAGCCACAGCACAATCTCTCTGTATTTGTTGGAAAACATACTTGAGAGAGACATTAAGGTATTGTGAAAAGACTATGGTATTGTCTAATAAACAAACTGGGTCGAAAATCTGGCTACATCATTTATTGGCTTTATAATCTTGAGCAAATTCTTTGTCTTCTGAGCATTGATTGCCATTTTTTAAAATGGGTGATGATATCCTGCCCTTCAAAAAGGATTAGTATAAAAATTAAATAAGACATTAAAGTTAAGACATTTTGCAAACCAAATACACTTGATGAACAGCAGTTATTGTTACTGTTGCAGGCCTATCTGTGATGCAGGCAAACACAGACTGAAGAGTAAATTCCCATACTAACATAAGGCATGATTGTTATTTATATCAGCCACCAGATCAGTCTCCCAAATATGAAAGCGCCTTAGATTTCCAGTATCAAAAATCACATTTATCAGAAAGTTGTTGGTCATCCACAGCCATTGATACTGTCTCAGAAAACAGAAAGGAAAGGCATAATGGCAGAAAGTGACAGAAAGGAGGAAGGAGTCACTGAAGACCAGAACATGACTCCATGTAGAAGGGGAGCCAGAATGCGGGATCACAGAAAAGCCCATCTGCCTATTTGGGAATCAGGACACACTCCATGACATCCTCCCTCATAACCTCGGAGGCAGAAGACCCACAGGGCTAGCAGTCTTGGACACATCCCTCGCCCCTTGGGGATTCATATTCTGTATCTGGGAAAGAGACTTCCGTCATTGATTTCCTATACCTCAGTTGATTGGGATCTACTGTTTAACAAAAACAGACATAGGAGCAATGGGAAAGACCGTTCAGTCAAGTTAGGGTATGAGCTCTTGATCTGAATCAAACAGGGACTGAAATCTACCACCGAACAGCAGCAGCAGCTAAGTTTTCAACAGTGCTTTTCCCTTTAGAAAGAACTTCATATTCATTAATTTTTAAATAATTACTTTATTTCAAACTCTTTGTAAAATCTGAAAAATCAGTCAATCACTACTCACACACATTACTACATATAAACCATCCAGCAACCTTATGGCAGCTTGATGGTCATGTCCATTTTTGTCACAGAAGAAATCAAGGCTGAGAGAAGTTAAATGGATTTCTCCAGGTCAAACAGCTAATAAACAGCTCCATTTTATTTTTTAAATACCCCATCTTCATGGAGTTTTTTCTCTTTGCTACAAAGGAGGATATTTACCTCCTTTGCCTCTTGACCATTATTAGGTAAAACAGGATATTATTTTCTTAAAGGGCTTTTTGGATGTGCCCAGCTTATGGGCAGCACTGAGCAGGATTGAGTGATGTGGTTAAATTCTTCAGCTCATTGCAGAGGTTCAGGAATGCAAGTCCCTTTTCATATGAGGAAACAACTTGCTCTAAGTGCATTGGAAAAAGCCAAAGTTTCAGAGGAAGAGGGGAGATTCAAAGACAAGTTGGCTGTGTGTGTAGATAGATGTCTCTATGGTATGACTGAGAACCACGCAAGCAACGGCAAGCTTTCCACCTCTATTCTTCCAAAATATAACAGGTATTTCTGTCAAAGGCTGTTAGCCTTCAAAACGGCTCTATTAGTAAAATGCAGTTCTCCTTTAGGAAGAGCTTCCCCTTAAGAATTAATACTTTCTTATCAAGATTTCCCTGACAATTACCCTAGAGCGAGACATGAAATAGAGGTCGGAGTAGAAAGAGGCTTATCTTTCTTATGTCTTAGGATTAGACTGAGGAGAGAAAGTGGTGGAGTTGGGTTTCTTTCTTTGTGATCTTGATCACTTAGCCTCAAATTCAAAATTTGCAGAGTGTGAATAAAATGATTTGATGAGAGTGAGAGTAAAGTAGATTCACTGGCTGTAGACCAATGCTTGCACTGAGAAAAACTAGAAATGCTGAGCAAAATACACGTAGAAAATTTTACTTGAAGGCCTCAGTGAGCTACTAAGACAGTGAGGATGTGAGAGGATAAGATCCTGGGGAGACTGGAAGTACAGAGACCTGAGACCCATATGCAAGGCTACTTGTTCCCCGGAGACAACTTTTCATTCTCAAGCTGCTATTAAGAGGCTGAGTAGTTGAACCAAACTTCATACTGTCTTATAAGTCTCAGGGGACAAAATTAGATTTAAGTTATACAAGGAGAAGGAGCCCAGGAAGATATCCAGACTTACAGTTGGGACCCAAAAGAACTATATCACAGGTTGAGGGGCAACTGGCAATAGATCTGCACTCACAAAGTTAGTAACCCTGTTTCCCATAGGCTGAATCTCTAACTAGACTGAAGAGACCTTTCCCCACCCTACCTACCTCCCAGGAACAAAATAAATCATCTCTGGAGCATAACAACACTATTAAGACCCTCAAATTTTCTCTGTAATTTTTACACTAAGCGTCAGGTATGAAATATCGTGTGGCATACTAAGAGACAAGATTAAATGCCCCAAAATCCAATCAGCCAATCAATAAGAGATACAGAGCTACAAAAGATCCAGATATTATAGTTATTAGGCTTGGGCTTGAACATATTAATTGCATATATTTTAAAGATGTTAGAGGACAAAATGGAGGAAGTTAGCAAAGAAAACTATAAAACAGAATCAAATGAAAATTCAATGCTGAAACACACAATAACTTAAACTAAGGATTCAACTGATATATATTTTACAAATTAGACATAATTGAAGAGACAATTAGGGAAACAGAAACTGGGTCAGAAGGAACCTATATTAAATGTTAGTTAAGAGGTCATTATATTAAATGTTAAATAGTCTATATACCATCATTAAAAGAAAGGATTTTACAATGGATTAAAAAAGCGATATGCTGCTTACAAGAAACACATTTTAAATATAAGGCTTCAGATAATTTGAGAATAAAGAAATGGAAGAAATATTGTATATAAGCACTAACTATAGGGGGGGGTGTATGTTTACAACTGCCAAGAAAATTAGACTTTAAGGCCAGGAGTTTACTAAAAATAAATAGTGAAAGTTTCATAACAATAAAAAAGTCTGTTGTTCAGGATGATGTGAAAATTCTAAATTTATATTTATCAAATAAATTAACCTCGAAAATACATGAAGCAAAAATTAACAGAACTATAGGGGAAAAGGGAGAACTTCATGATCATAGTGGGAAGTTTTAACACATCTCTCAGTAAGTGCAAGAAGATGAAAAAAATCAGGGATCATATAAAAGATTTGAATAATATGATTAGCAAACTTGATCAAACACGTACGTGCGCACATACGCACACAAAGGAAGAACACTACACACAAGGACTGCAGACATTGCACAGCACAGAACATTCACCCAAATTAAACATACTCCAGGCTTTAAAGCAAATATCAACAAATTTTAAAAGACTGAAATTATGCAGAGTCTATTCTCTGACCAGAGTAGAATTACCCATAAATCATTAAGAAAAGATAACTAGGAAATCCTTATGTGCTTAGAAATTAAACAATGTTCTTCTAAATAACTCAATGGTCGAAAAATATCACAATAGAAATTAGAAAAGATACTGAATTGAATGACTATGAAAATATATGACACTAAAAAACCTTGTCAGATACAGCTAATGCCATGCTAAGAGGGACATATATATCATTAAATGCATATGTTAGAATAAGAAAGGCTAAAAATCAGTGCTCCAATGGTCCATCTTAAGAAATTAAAGAACAGCAAATAAAACCCAAGAAATGGAATGCAGTTAAAAAAAAAGCCAAAAATAATGAATTTATGAAATGTACATTAAAATAACAAAGACAAGCATTTTTTCAGAGGACTTATAAAATGATAAATTCTAAGATGGGGGAGGGGCGAGACTGTGCAAGAGAAAACTAGTGAAGGTACCAGACTACAATATCAGAAATGAGAAGGGAAGCATCAATAAAGCACCTAGAAAATAGATACAAGGGTACTGTGGATAATTTTATGCAAATAAATTTGACATTTACATGCAATTTTAAAAATCATTGAAACACACAAAACAGGCATAATAGAAAAATTAGAGCAGTCCTGTATCTTAAAGAAATTAAATCTGTAATAAAAAGCCTCACCACAAAGAAAATTCCAGGCCTAGATGGTTTTAGCCGTGAATTTTCCCAAATACTTACGAAAGAAATAACATCTATCTTAAATGAATTCTTCCAAAGAACAGAAAAAACAGAAAATGTGCCAAATTCTTTTATAAGGCTAGTAAAATTTGATACTGACATTTGATAAGAACATTATCAAAAAAAATCCAAGACAATCTTAATCTTACTCCTAAACACAGATTCAAAATTCATAAAAAAAAATTAGCAAATCATTTCTGTATTTACAAATATATGCAGATGTGTATTAACATAATCAAGGTAGGTAAATTTTGGGAATGTATGTTGCTTTAATGTTTAAAAGATTGGAAGAAAATATTTGCAAATGATGTATCAGATAAAGGATTATTATCAAAAATATACAAAGAACACTTTAAACCCGACAATAGGAAAATGAACAATTCAATTTAAAAAATGAAAAAAATGCCTGAACAAATATCTCACCAAAGAAGATACACAGATGGGAAATAAGTATATTAAAGATGTTTAACATCATATGTAATTAGGGAATTACAAATGAAAACAATAGTTAGATACCACTGCATACCTATTAGAATGGCCAAACTCCAAAACACTGACAACATCAAATGCTGAGGAGCAAGAGAAACACTCATTCACTGCTGGCTGGAATGCCAAATGGTACAGCCATTTTGCAAACAGTCTGGCAGTTTCTTACAAAACAAAAGATACTCTTACCATAGGATCCAACAACCATGCTCCCAGCTATTTACCCAAATGAATTGAAAACATGTCAACACAAAAACCTGCACATACATGTTTATACCAGCTTTATTTGTAATTGTCAAAACTTGGAAGCAACCAAGATGTCCTTCAGTAGGTGAATGGATAAACTGTGGTACATCCAGACCATGAATATTATTTAGCATTAAGAATAAATGAGCTATCAAGCCATAAAAAGACATGGAGGAAACTTAAATGCATATTACTAAGTAAAAGAAGCCAACCTGAAAAGGCTACATACTGTATAACTACATGATATTTTGGAAAAAGTGAAACCAGGGAGACAATAGAAAGATCAGTGGTTGCCAGGGGGTGGGGAGAGGGAAGGATGAATGGGCAGAGCTAAGAGGATGTTCAGGTCAGTGAAACTATTCTGTGCGATACCATAATGGTGGACACGTGTCATTGCACATTTGCCAAAACCCACAGAATATACAGCACCATGAGCGAACCTTGACGTAAACTATGGACTTGGGTGATGATGCGCCAGTGTAGATGCATCAGTTCTGACAAATGCACCACTTTGGTGTGGGACACCGAGAGTGTGGGAGGCTGTGCCAGTGCAGGGGCGGGGAGAACCTGGGAACTCTGTACCTTTTGTTCAATTTTGCTGTGAACCTAAACCTGCCCCCACAGCCAAAAAAAAAAAAAAGTCTACTTAAAAAAAATCAATATAATTCACCACATTAATAAAGGAGAAAAAGCAAATGATCACTCAAATAGATACACAAAATAAATATTTGATATTTGACTAAATTCAACACCCACTTAGGCTGAAAACTCTTCACAAAACAAAAGAGGACTTCCTAACTGATAAAGGGTAGCAACAGAAGTACTATAGTGATCATCCAAAGTTAGTGGTTTCAATCTCAGAGACTGACAGTGAGACAAGGATATCTTTCAAGACCATTTCTATTCCATATTGTACAAGAGGTCCTAGCTAGTGCTATAAGATAAGAAATAAATATAAGGATTAGATAGCAATTATTTACAGAAGATGAGATTTTGTATATGGAAAATTTTAAAACCATAAATTCTTAGAATAAATAAGTGACTTTAGCAAGGCTTCTGGCTTCAAGATCAATATGTGAAAATTATTTCCATCTCTACATACTAACACCAAAAAATAAGTAAATTACAATAGCATTTAAAAAATCATATACCTAGGAATAAATGGAATAGGTATAAGAACACTACACATGCGCGCATGTGCGCGCACACACAATAAACTACTGAGCTAAACTAAAGAAGACCCGAGTAAGTGGGAGGATATTCCCATGATCGTGGACTGGAAGACATCATATTGCAAACATGCCAATTCTCCACAAATTGGCCTATGACTTTCAAGTGGTCTCAATCAAAATTTCATTTTTTCATTGCTGTTTCTATTAAGACAGATAAAATGATTTCAAAATTTCTCTAAGGGTGTACAAAGAGCCAAGAATAACCGATATAGTCTTGATCCATGACTAGATATTAGGCCTTATTATAATATAAAACTGTAGTCATTAAGAGACACAGGCATTGATCCAGAAGGGAAAAGTATACAAATGGAACAGACTAGAAAGTCCAGGACAAATTCACACATATGTAGACAATTGATTTATAACAAAAGCAGTTGGAAATGAAAGGTCTTTTCATATTTCTTCATGAAAAAATAATTCTAGACCTCTTACCACATACCACACATGAAAATAAATGTCAGGTGTATTACAGTTCTAAATGTGAATGCAAAATATAAAACTTCTAAAGGATAACATAGAATAACTTCATGACCTTTGAGTAGACAAAGGTTTCTTAAATAGGACTTCTTTACTAGCTGTAAAGAAAAAGACTAATATATTGGACTCCAATGTTATGGAATACTATATAAAGCCTAAAGAGAACAACCAAAATCCCAAAATAAATACGCATACTATATGCTTCCATTTATATAAAATTTAAAAGAAAGCAAAATTAATCCATAGCATTAGAAGCCTGAATGCTATCTTTGGAGAGAAGTAGTGCCCAGGATGAGATATGAGAAAGTTTTGGTGGGTTACCAGTAGTATTTTACTTTTTTTGTCTGGATGGTGACAGCTTATGATAATTTATAATGTTGAATATTATCATTTGTGCACTTTCTGTACATACATCATAGTTCACTTTAAAATTTAAAAATAAATTGACAATTATCAAGTGAATATAAAGCACGTAGCACACAGTACTAAGAACTCTTTCCCTTTTCATTGGTAGGATAAGGAGCACCTGAAAGACATGCTAATAAAACAGATATGCAAGAACAATTTTACTGTTTTGCTTTATGCAGATCAGAAAGAAATCAATTTAAAAATATATCAACAGGTGTGACCCAGGCTGTGATTGAAATAAGGTTACCAAATTATATCCAGGGAGATCAAATTGTTGATGCAATCTGTAGGTTCTCAGCTAGATAGAATTGAGCCAGATAAAAATATAATACGTTACCAAAATTAACCTGTATAAGGGAGTTAGGCAAGTTGAATACACAGAGCGGGACTGTCTGTCTCATTAGTGAGTGTAACATTGCCACAGGAGAAGCACTATGCTTCTTCCATCATAGGTAGTGCTTATACACTGTATTGTAATCACCAAAAGAAATGCAAGATGGGTAGTACAAACACACTTACCTACACCACATACATGCACACACACATGTCATCAATCATTCACTGACTATGAGCCAGTGGGTGCATGTCAGAGCACTGGAGAGATGGAGTAGAATAGGAAGCATAGGTGTGTAGCCTCTAGCATGAAGGCAGAAGTATTATTATGATTATTTGATGATCTGAGGGATGGTTAAACTCTGACGCATGGACCTGCTAAGTACATCCCCTGAAGTTACATGTCAAAATTATCTATAAATACATAGAGGTGCTTTTTTTTGTTTTGTTTTTGGTGAGAGGTTCCATGATGTCAAGCACATCCTCCAAGGCATTCCTGACTCTCCACAAATCATAACCACTGGCTAGTCCTTTGTCATTTACAAATTATTTCCACAAACATGAACTTCTTGAATCCCATCACTATCCTGTGAATAGGGCAACATGGTAGTATCTTATTCTAAAGATTAGGATAAAATAGTTTAGAGATGTTAAATGACTTGTCCAAGGCCACATTATAAGTGGTAGAGTTGAAGGTTGAATTAAAGTATTACTCCTTTAAAAATCCCTGAACAATACTTGACACCTATCCATGCAAATCCCACCAGGGGCAAGGAAAACATGATTCCATTAGGGACTCCATTTCACTGTGGAGCAAGGGTCATTTGTACTACCTTCAGAGAGTCACGAATGTTCCCTTTCTGAAACTTCCATCCTAGCTCAAACTTCTAGAGTCCTACTATATTAGTTCAATGCTTCATCCTTGGGTCAAGCCACCCTTTGAGTGGGTGAAGGTATGGTATGCTCCTCCCCAAGCCTCAGTATCTATCTGACACTGTGAGCATTTGCATATGATGCACAAGTACAGCCTTGATAATAGAATGTGGTACAATGAACAGCGTCTTCACAAAGCCCTCTCGGAGCCTGACTCTCAAAATATTAATACGTATGAGCTGATTTAGAAGCCCAGTCTTATATTTTCCCTTCCACAAAGCCAGACCAGTGTGCAGACTGCAGCCAGATTTAGGATTCCTCAAGGAGAAGCCAGTAGAACAAGACATGGCGTCAGCCTTCACAAAGCCTGTGTCAGCGCATCTCGCGCATGCTGGAACATGTGGCATGCTGAGCTGAGATGTGCAGGAAAGGACAGCCAGGCTGACAAAGTGTGGGAAGCATATGGCACGGGTGGGGCCCATAGCTGTGTCAGGAATGCAAGCACATATGGTGACGATAATGTGCATGGGGTATTATCCTTAATCTTTCTTTCTCAGAAAAATTGTTGTACACACAAACACACCCCAGCCAAAAATTAGAGAATGTCAATTTGGAAACCGGTATTAGATATCATCTAGTCCAACTCCCACATTTTAAAGAAGAAACTGAAGCCCAGAATGTGTAGGACAGAACATATTCTAGGTCACACAAAGAAACTCAGGAGCCAGAATGTTAGACTCCTTAATCCCAGCGTAGAGCTCTTTTGTGTGCACCAAGCTACTTCTCCATAAACGTCAGCACCCAGCTTTGTCTCCCTTTCCCCAGATGGAACTGAGGCTCTCCTGAACAGAAAGCCCTGTGGCAGATCTTACTGCATGATAAAGATGATTCAGATTCTGCACTGTCTGTATGTCAACACTTGGCTTTAAAACTTAAATGGAGCCCTGGGAGTTCCAAAAAGGAACAGAAATCTGTCAGTTTTGGAAAAGCAGAAGGTCCCCAGACCAATGTCTTTTTTTTTTTTTTATTTCAGGATATTATGGGGATACAAACATTTTGGTTACATATAATCCCCTTGCCGCACCCAAGCCAGGGCTACAAGCGTGCCCTCCCCCCATACAGCATGCTCCACATCCATTAGTTGTGAGTTTACCCCCACCCCACGACCCCTCTCCCACCTGATCAGCTCATTCCTATCAGACCAATGTCTTGAAGACATGCACAAGTGATCCTTCTGGCAAAGAAACAAGGTTGCCACAAAGGCAAAGACACATGGTGCCACTTGTACCTCCCTTCCAACAGGCTTCCAGGAGGGAAGGGCCTGGATTCAAGCAAAGAGAATGGTGGATTCCACATGTCTCGTAGCATTCCTTCAGACCTTTAGCCAAAGAACCAAGGGCTTCTAGAGCCTTTCCCTCCTTTGCTTCCCACTCTGCTGCCTGACTACAGATGCCCGCCTTTGCCTCACTAGTCTGAAGTCTCAAGTGCAAATGTGACACTCCTTTCCCAGCCACTTTCCCAGTCCCATTTCTTATCCACGCTGGTGATCTATTAATAGCAGTGACATTTAAAGCCCTCTCTGGCATCCATGGTGACCTCAGTGAAGACTTTAAAGGGCCCATGAGTGGCTCAACCAGTTTTCTCAGGGCTACGCATCTTGGACATGAAAGAGGAAAACATAGATGAATAAATGTCTTCCATTCTCTCTGGTGCTCAAGTCCTGCAAGCTGCCTTTCAAGGTCCTCTCGTACAGTGACGATAATGGTAGCCTTCCAATGAGAACACCAGTCAAAATTATTCTCTCTTATCTGAGCTATAAATCAATCTCTTAATTATGTTCTACTAAAAGCATATGATGGTTACCTAGCTTCTCTTATTCTTGCTTTATTCCTGAAATTTTGAGGTCTTCAATAAGCTACTTACTAATCTTTCAGAATGTAGATCAAATGTTATGCTTTCTGTGAAGGCGCCCTCAATACCACAACCAGAGAGTTCTTAGCTCTGCAGGGTTCTTGAGGCTCTAAGTTCACACGTGTATGGAATAGCACCCCTACACTGTACTGCGACTGTCATATTAATCTCAGCAGACACCTGTCTCCCCTACCATGCTAAACAGATTAATCACTGTCCATTTGTCTCCAGTCTAGGCCCAGCACTTGGTAGGATTGCAGTAAATATTTGATGGAGATGAAGCAGGAAGACAGGGACCACAAAATGTTGAGTATAGAGCTATGTTCAAACTGTATGTGCTCCAAAAATCCCATGGCTTTCAGACTGACTGATTAACCCTACAACTATCAACCAGAAGAAGAAATAAGGTTAGGAGCCTTCTGTTCCAAACTCTTGTATTAGAAGAGCCCACCATCTTTCTGAAGTACACAGAGGAGGTAGAGCCCCCCTTCCCTCTCCATCTAAAAGCAGAAGAAAAGATAAAATGACCACTCAAGATTTGTTCCAGGCCAAGGATTACATAATTAGAGGAGCAAATCACAAACTATGCAGCCGTAAGCACCTTTTCTTAACCAATACTCCAAAATAAAGCAAGATTTCATTTATTTTTCTCATGCTCTAATGCTGAATTTTTAATTCCAGGCCTCCAGCTGGTAAGTCAAACAAAATTTGGGAAATGTTCAAAATTTTGAGAGAACTCAAAGGGTAATTTGGTCTCATCAAAACCAAACCAAACCATTGGCAAACAGAGGCTGGTGACTTGTAAATGCACAAGGAGATGTCCCAGTGGTGCTTGAAGATTTTGCAAACATTCTCCATTCCCTCAGTGGATTTCTCACCAAGTGAAGGCCAGAGCCTCCATCTGCTTTCCATCACTGTCCCCACAATCGGTCTCTGGTGAGGCTCTGCCCCGGTTACATTTGCTATGTCGCCAAAGTGGCCCACCCGGAGAGAGCACAGGGAGATCCAGGCCAA
The DNA here is from genome assembly GCA_963575035.1 of Avahi laniger. Classification (NCBI taxonomy): domain Eukaryota; kingdom Metazoa; phylum Chordata; class Mammalia; order Primates; family Indriidae; genus Avahi; species Avahi laniger. The sequence continues at coordinate 40,095 of CAUYSK010031286.1, forward strand.
ACTTCCCAGTCTGGTGCTGAGTTCCAGAGACCGTGCCCCTGCCAAGGGCGTGGTTCCATCCTCTTCCACACCCTCACATTTTACTTCTACCTCCAGTTTTTACTCTTGGAGAATGGCCATCAGCACATGATAATAAATGTGCTTTCAGATCCCACAATGGGCAACACAATGCAATGAAGAGAATTTTGGCCAGGGAAGTGGAATCTTATAACCTGAAGCACTTCAAAAATAGCGAAGTAGAACTATAGGAATGCTCCTTTTGGGAAATGATGTAGTTAACCTTAGGCAAATGCATTCAACCCAGGGAGTCCACGAAACATAACTGTAATGTGTGTGTAATCATCCTAATTATGCTGGATTTCTTTAATCACTTGCACAGACATGGCATTAGGCTTAGTTTGGCAGTTGAGATTCCAGCAAATGATGCAGCTTTGGGAGATGCGTAAATCTGGATGCAATCTGGTCCGAACTACATAGACTATGGAGAGCTATTCTCAAGAAGGTGCCCTTCGCCCATCTCTACCATGCAATACTGAAGTGACTTGGCATATGAGCAAGAGGACAAACAAACTGCAAGTGATCCAGACATGTAATACTAAGATCAGTTAGCATTTTACTTTTAGTCTTTTCTAATGAAATAATACTCAATAAGGCAAGATAGCTATGCATGAAAATTTCAGGATAATTATGATTGTGAAAATGGAAAAACCAGGTAAATGACTAACATCTTTTACATGGATTACATCTCTTGCTCCAAACCCCTACATGGTCTCCCTGCATCTATCCATGGACTGGAGCCAGAATGATCTTTCTAAGTCAATCTGATCTTTTAGCTCCTCCAGTTTAAAACTCCATGGTGATTTTTCCAAGCTTCTATGACACAGTCGCTCCTCTTGAAGTTGACACGCCAAGTTCTTCATGATCTTGCCCCTATGCACCTTTGCTATCAGCTCCTTCACCACCTCCTTACTCTCCTCCTCTATAACTATGTCTGGCCAAATAAAGTTCAATGCCATCAACATACCAATATCAACATAGCATGTATGATGTCTTCTGACCCATCATACATGGTGTTCCCCTAAATTGAACTCTTCCCACCTTTCTCCCTGGTCAATTGTGAAACATTTCAGGTCTCAGCTTCAACGTCAACTCTTCCAGAAAGCCTTCCTTGATCCTTGCCTAGGACTGGATTCTGTGTTCCTTCAAATGCTCCCATAACTCTTCACATTCCTATAAATCTCTTACCACATTGGGTTGCTAATGTAAATCCCTTTTGTAGACTCCATCCGTTGTGACAGCAGAAGTCCATTTTGCTTCCCAGTTTATTCTTAACATTGTGCCCAGCACATAGTAAACACTCAATAAATGTTCATTTTAATGTTACTATTACATATCAGGAAATGCTAAAGTAGATTATTACTAGACTAATTTAAATAGACTAGTATGAAGTCAATAAAAGTGAAATTCATGGAGATTATATAACATAAAAACATTTGTATTGTTTATTGAAAAAGCAGAGGGTGTGTGTTCCAAGTCCTCTGGAAGTTTTAGTGGCATCCCAAGCTCTGAAATTTTGACTGAATAAGAGAATCAATGAAAAAATAGCAATTTAAAGTTTGTTAAATTATTTAAAAGCAAATAGAAATAGGATAACACTGAGTCTTCCCACGCCTCGAGCACCTGGCAAGCAACTATTCTTTCCTTAAGACATACCAGCATCTCTGAGGATCTTCCCTGGCCTTGCTCCACTCTCCACCACAAAGCCAGGCTGAGGAGCACACTCCCTCTCCTGTGCACCCTCCACCCGCCACACCTCTACAGTAACACCCAGTCCATGGCGCGGCATCCCTGTCTTTCCTATTGGTATATGAGCTTTCGGAGGCATGGAATGGATCTTATTTATGGGCATTCAGTGAGTGTTTTAGGATGAGTGAAAAGATCAAAGGAGGGATGAATGGGTAGACAGTGAGCAAGTTCTGTGGATCCAATAATAACGGTTTCATGTTTTGCTTCACAAATCTGGTCCAGGAAAGTTATCTCTTTCACCAAGTATGTCTCCTTTTAGAAGAGACATGTCTACCCTTTCCATCATGGATAGAAGGGCACTTGGCAACCCACCCTGAACCAATCCTGTGTGTCAATGGAGGGCAGATGTAATAGCCAACTCTACTCCCATAACAGCCACAGAGGCACAGCAAGGTGAGAAGATCCACTGTGATCACCTTTTAACCTTTCAAGGCGGGGGAAAAAAGTAAGCAACCAAAAGACCAGGAAATGGTGGAACATTGATCTTTAGAAAATAAGATGCTCAACAAATAGCTCTAACTGTCTATACAGCTCATTTCTACTTTGTTAATAAAATGCAATCCCTTTCCACACATCAAGTTAATACGGCAGGACATGTGGACTTGTGCACAGCCATCCTTTCCAGAATGCCTTCCATACTTCCCAAACCCATCCACTCAGCACTTCTCCAGTTTTTAAATAAAGAACATATGTAGATGCAAATGAGCTCTAGGAGCTCTTCCTGTTCTTTCTCTTGTCTGATAATTTATAGGTTTTCCTCGCTGGTCAGTTAAGTAAAAGGACATTCCTTCGGGGTGGAGAGCCCTTTTGGATTTTCCGATCATATGATGAAATAATCATCTTTTTAAAATAAAGCTGGAAAAAGTTTGAAGTGCTCAAGTTATCCTCACAAATACAAATAATTTCGAGAGCTGGAGAGTCAGAGAAAACACGACAGAGAGGGAGATGGTGGGAGAGAGAGGGAAAGACAGTGAGAGAGAAGAGGAGAAAAGATAAGGTCACAGGGGGCTGGGGAGACTATACAAATATATTATTTTTAAAGTTTTAATCCACTAAAATTAAAATAGGGAGGACTCTATGAATAAATGAACAGAACAAGCCATAGTGTGATTTCCCCCCACTGTTCTTCCTACTGTGTTTGGAGCCAGTTCTTTCTAGGTACGATTACAAACCCCTCCATTAGCCGTGAGCTCTGACTTCTGAATGACCATGAAAGACACTGCTTTCAAAACCCAGCAGCCAATCACACCCTTAAACCAAAGAGAATTGTCCATTTAAGTTAAAACGATGACAAGTCTGGGTTCTTCAGCAGTTGTAGGAGCAGCATCTCATTGTTCCTGGCAAGGGTGGGTCTGCTTCTCCCCACCTTCCAGCCTCACCTGAACTACCTGAAAACACACCTGGGCACCACGCCTCCCCTCAATGTCCTATGCAGCTTTTATTTCACCAAGTGACAAAGGCTGGCCTCAGGGATTAAAGGAGGCCAGAATGCATTCCAGCCTCTGTTAGTAGACATACTCAAGTTAGAAAGAAAACCCTAGAAGAAAACAGAAGCTTGTAGATTTCACAGAACCACCAGAGACCAAGATGGTCAGATGCCTGGGATCTTATGAGTCTGGGTCCCTGCCAGTTGTGTTAGTTTTCTATCGCTGCTATGATAAATTGCCACAAACAATCAGATTTATTATCGTACTACTCTAGAGGTCAGAAGTCCAAAATGTGTCTCACTGGGTTTAGAATCGAGGTGTCAGCTGGGCTGGTTCCTTCTGGAAAGAATACTTTACGTTTGCCTTTTCCAGCTTCTAGAAGCTGCCTGCATTGTTTGGCTTACGGCCCCTTCCTCCACCTTCAAAGCACATCACGCCAACCCCTACTTCTGTTGTAACATCTCCTTTTTCTATTAGTGGCCCTGCTGCTTCTCTTCTATAAGGACCTTTGTGATGACATTGGGCCCACCCAGATAATCCAGGATAATCTCCCCATTTCTCAAGATCCTTTATTTAATCACCTCTTCAGAGTCTCTTTTACAGAGTCGAAAGTGGAAAATTGCGGTTCTGTATGGCATGGCAAGAGAAGGCCTCTGTAGGGGGAGACTTTGGAGGAAAGACCTGAAGGAAGGGCAAGATCGAGCCACTGGGATACCCAGGGAAGAGTACGCCAGGCAGGGAACACAGCAAGGATCCAGGCTGAGCAGGGAGCATGCTCAGCTTGTTCCTGAAAATCCCGGGGACCAGTGTGGCCACAGAAGAGTGAGCAAGGGGACAGAGAGGTCTCAGAGGGCCTCAAATACCATTGCAAGAACTTGGCTTCTATTCTAAGTAAAAGCCAGCAATTAAACGAGCACATTTAATAAGGTTGAAGATTTTTAGGGTTCCTTTTATTTTTATTTTTTTTATTTTGCTCGCACACAGACATTTAAAAATAGCTGCTAAATGTTTCTTTTGGGGAATGTGAAACACTCATAATAATAATAAAAAAGTGCCTTGGGCTTTCTTACAACTGGATACATCAAAAGGTTTTCACTAGTAATTTGGGGAGCGTCCGCCTCTGGGTGCCACTGCTGTGATTTCAAAATAGAATTATCTCGTACTATGTGATTTCTTGAATCATTAGTTTTCCATTTTCTCTTCCTCTTTTGGCTCCATTTTTTTAAGACCAACGCTAGTATACGCAAGAAGTTTTAAAAAAATGAAAAAAGGTGACTCCTGGGCAGTCGGGTGAAGGGGGAATTGCAGAAGAGGGAAAGAAATAGCCTCTTCCCTGGACTCAGACAGAACCCAGACATCCTGCGTCTGTTTAATCCATGGTGAGTGGGGGCCAGTCAGGAGGCCCAGCTTTTCAAAGACGATGGGAATATCCTAAGGAAGAGATGGAGGGCCAGGGAGGAAATTAGGAAAAGAGAGCTCTTCACAACCCAGCGGACTCTTTCACTTGGATTTATTTAACCCTTTCACTGCATTGCAGGACTAGAATGAGGGCATTTTTGCCACACACACAGGAGTTCTTAGCCATGAAGCACAACCATCATGAACAAAATAGAACCCGGGGCCCACCCCTTTAATTACTTGGCTGACAGCAAGCTGAAACTCTTCAAAATTATAATTATCAACAATTCTAACTCATTATGCACTGAACAGTACTTATCTCTGAAGATTAATAATTTTAGCATTAGCAAGGAAAAATAACAAAATTACTTAATTTTCTTCTCAGCTAAAGCCCCAAATTTTTAAAGGAACAGACCATAGGCAGGGAGCCAGTGATGTGCCACTGGGCCTGAGGGGCTTCCTGGATTAGCATCCATAGAATGGCATGTAGACAGGTGGGCACAGGGGCTCTGGAATTAGGACCATGCCCACTGGGCCCTCTCACCTGCCCTTCCCACCTCTCACTTCTAAGATCAGTGAAGAGAGGTGCCTGGAAAAGAGGAAGAAGAGGAAATATCTCAGGGATCCTGATTCTTCTGCTGGGTATTTGGCCTCATGGTCCAACTACGCAGTGTTTCTAGGGCTGCACTACACAATGGAGTATTATTTTTAATGAGAAACAATTACAAATAAGGGTCCAGGCATGATGGGAAGACATATGAGCAGAAGGCTACAGAAGAGGTGAAGACAGAGCTCTCTGGGGACCACAGGGCCCTTGCAGGGATTCCAGTTGGGCTAAGGGAAACACACAGAGCACATAAAACACTGCTGGGGCCCAGATTTGGGCCATAAAGTGCCATTTTGTGACCTTTGGAACAAATCTGACAGTCCTTTAGTTTCTGTGGAAAAGGAAAAGATCCCATCTGCAAAGCTGTCCCTAGAAACCACCCATACCTTGGCCCACCTATGAGTATTTGTACCCTTTCTACGTTACATATCTTTGCGCAAAATATCTCTATTTCAAAGAATGCCAAATAGCTATGTTGATACAGAGGAAGGAATTAAATTAAGGTAGAATCTGAAGGGACAGCCCGTTGTTGTAAAACCCCTCCTTTGTGATTCTTAGGTGAGAAGATACAGGGCCACAGACCCGGGCAGGCTCAGAGGCAAGCTGTCTCCTTGCCATGGCCAGTGTGCTATTAAAGGATCGGCTGCATCTCACCTTTGTCTCACTCACACACACACACACGTATGCACGCACACACATCCTCCCCTCCTCCATGGTCGCTAGGCTCCTCTAGCACTGGCTTTTTCTGTCCAGCTCTTGGCCCTTTCAAGCCATGTTCCAGCCCCAAGGATTTTGACCTAGCACATTGCTCTGCCTGGAAACTGCCCCCTAGTCTTGGTATGGCCTGGCCCCTTTATCTGCAGCAGACGTCTACTCAAATGCCACCTTCTCAGACAGGGTCCCTGGAAGGTAATATGCTCCCAACCACACTCCGGCACTCACCCACACATCGCCTCACTTTATTCTCGTCATAGCACTGCTGACTTTCTGAAATCATCTTGCTTGTTCATTGTTCCGTTGTTTGCTGTCCCTCTAGCTAGAGCTGTATCCCTGCCTATCTGGTTTTCCACTACGCCCATAGTCAGGGCCAGCTACATAATTCGCAGGGTCTAGTTCAAATGAAAATGCAGGGCTCCTTGTTCAAAAAGCGAGAGGAAAGCTGTTTTTATTTTCTGCTGATCTCTCTCTCTCAACCACTCATGGTATTTCTTATTTATTTAATATGATGTCCAGACTGTGTAGCAAGTACAGATCCTCACAGGTGCCCAGGGACACCCAGGCCACACTCCCTGTGCAGCCCAGGCCCGTCAGTGCTGGAAGCTAAGGGGAGCAGATGGTTTTGAACCCATGCCGAAAGGAAGGAGGCAGAGGAGAAATCTCTGACCCTTCAGCACATACTTCACTATCCTAGAGGACTTCACTTAGAAAATACATATCCAAATATAAAATCATTAAGAATCTCAAGATGGTGACTGCAGAACACTAAACCCCATTCTGAGCACAGTGTCCATGAATCCAGGCCTGTTTCAGTCCCTAGGACAATGCCTGGTATGTGGGAAGGAGTGAAAGAATAAAAGAATGGGCAAGCAAATAAACCAATAATTCCACAAACTGCCTCTATCTAGTGGGCAAACTGGCTTGCTTTTCATGAATGAGTAACTCTTCCTTGAGAGCATACCATCTATAAGTCATCATACATATATGTCTGAGGGCATGGAAAGATGAATCAGGAACAGCTTCCTTCTTCAAAAAAAATCTACAAGTTAGTACAGGTTGCCATCAGCTGTCCCCTGTGTGCAGATGACTCTCAAATACAAATTTCTAGCCTCACAAGCTTTCCTGAAATTCAGCATTGATGAGTATGTGGTCACCTTGAATAGTATTCTAGGATCTCCAATTCAACATGTTCTCTTTTTTCCACCAAAACAACTGCAACCAGCCTTTCCTCTATTTCTTCTTTTTCCTCTAATTCCAGTTACTTGAGTTCAAAACCTTGGGATCTTCTTTTACTTTATTCCTCCCTGTTATCTCTCACGTTGAACTAGTTGTCAAGTGCTGTGAAATCCACCAGGGAGAATGCCCTTGGAAACATCCATTCTTCCTAAAGTTACTCCTGCTTTATTGTGTCAATCATTTCCTTCCTGGCCTATGTGACAGCCTCTTTAATGGTTTCTCCATCTTTGGCCCCTTCCCCAATCCAGCCTGTCCTACCTACCCTAGTGTGGCAGGCAACCTCTAAGAGGGCCCTCATGGTTCCTATTTCCTGGTATTCTCCCCCTTGTGAAATCCACCCCTCTTATGTGTGGATGGGAAGTGTGACTTGCTTGTGACCAGCAGTTTATGGCAAAGGTAGTGAGATGTCACTTCCGTGATGAGGTTACATATGATTATGACTTCTGCCTTACTGGCAGACTTTCTCCCTGCTGGCTTTGATGAGGCAAGATGCCACATTGAAGAGGTCCGCGTGGCAAGCAGCAGAGAGTAGTCTCTGGCCCATAGCCTGTGAGGAACTATGGCTCTGTGACTAACAGCCTACAAGAAACTGAATCCTGTCAACGATCACTGGAACTTGGAAGCTTTCCCAGTCGGGCCTCAGATGAGACCCGGCCCTGGCCTGTACCTTTATAGCAGCCTTGTGAGCTATCCGAGGCAGAGGACCCAGCTAAGCGTTACTCAGATTCCTCATCCACAGAAACGGTGAGACAAATATGTATTGTTTTAAGCTTCTAAATGTATGATAATTTATTACATAGTAATAGGTAATTACACTCTACGGCACCCAGATTCCTACCTGACAATGTCAATCATTTGCTCAGAAATACTCAGTGGCTTCAATTGTCTGTATTTGGACTTGAACTGCCTGTCCAAGCTGTTTTCCTTCCTGAGCACCATTACCTCTCTACTGTTCGTATTTCTGGCTCTCTGCCTTTTACTCTTTGCCAACATTGTTGCCATGAAGAAATGGGGCTATCTTCAGCTATTTTACCGGTTTGGAAAGAAGAAGCCCTACTAATTTCCCTCCTCTTCTGGGAATTCTAGCCTGATGTCCAGGCTAAAGTTATTCGGAAGGGCCAGAAGAGGACCTTCAAGTCAAAACAAAAACTTTAGTATGTCTGTGATGTCTGCCAAGAGCCAACTACTTGGAACACTGATCTCACCAGGACTTTTTGAGAGACCCAGAGAGGTCTAGGTGTAGGCAAAGATCCCTAAAAACATGCATACATATAATGACTTGTAAATAAAAATAATACTTTAATTTTATATTGCATCTCAGTATTTTCAAACCAATTATATTATACATTGAACCTGGGGACCACCTTTTATTTCATTCTGCAGATGAGAAAATTGAGCCTTGCCCTAAATCACACTGATAGCATCTATGACCAGAATCAGTGCTCAGTTCCCTTCACAATACAAAATCCCAGACCTGGAATCTAAGATGGATTCTCCTAGCTTTTCATGCACAATGTCAAGGACCTGCTTTATTTAACATAAACACAAATGTGTACACACATCCCAGAGCTTTCAGAAGTTAGTTAAATTTGGAAGCCCCAAAGATCCAAATTTTCCAAGTAAAAAAGTGATCTTGGGATACTGAATCGGTGGGAATCAGCAACCTCTGGCCTCCCCAGAGAAACTGTCCTCTTGTAGGAAACTCCAGCTTAAGGTTAAGGAAACTTAGCTGGCTTCCCGGTTGCAGTTATCTCATGTGGAGCTGAGCAAACTTTCAAGCCAGACAAAAAACCCAAGGCATTCCCTATTGCCAATCCATATCATAATCAATGTTGATTGAATGTCTGAATGTAATTTGAATGAAAAGCATTTCAAAGCACAAAGGTTCTGTTCCCAATAAGTTTACTGTATATAATCAAATGCATTCTTTCTGGCCCAATCAGCAGAGGCTTGGCAGAATAAAGGCCTTCGGTATGAGCAAAAAAATCCAAGCTTAAATCTTACAATTGCCCCTTTGAGGGTCGTTGACTAGGCAAGTTTTACAGTGGTGTACTGAAATGAATACTGCCTCTATGCAAAGCAACAGGAGGTCACATTATAATTAGAATGCAATCAGTGGAATTGGTTATGGCTTGGTTTTCTTCCTGAAATGACAATCTATGCCACATCTGCCATTACATTAATATTTTCTGCATTACTGGAAGAACAGAGAGAGGGGTTTGGGGGGAGGAGGAATTCAGTGTCTTTCCACCGAGCAGCTGATAGAGTTGTCTTTAGCTAGAAGTCCGCATGAGCTAATCAAGGCCCAAACAGTTCACCTTTAAAATACCCAAACCATCTGGCAGGCTATCCCATGATAAATCTCAATGATAAATGTCTCCGTTTTGATGTTACAAAGGAGCCGCAGACCTGCTCAGTTCTGGCACAGCTGAAAACATACTGGCAACAGCAGAATAGAACTCAGATGTCCCAAAATAGAGAAGTAAATCATTCTGACCTGCAGGACATAATATATTTAGAGAAAACCTGATTGTAATAAAAAGGTTGGACTCATCACAGTTTCTGCTCTAGGAGTAGCAATATATTTTGGGGCAATACTTTTTGGTTTAGTGAAAACTCCGGCATGTACAATTTAAAAGCTTTAGTTCTTTTTTGCTGTTGTCATACATCCCCTTCCCCCCTTCTTTTTGTGGGACTTCAGACATCTCCCTCTGCCACTTGTGAGCTACAACAGTCCCCCCTCTCTGGTTCTCAGACATCCTGCAGGGGAACTATTGAGACAAGCATGCCTTCAGAATGATTAATCCGCTTGCCTTTCAGAGGTCTGTTTTGCTGGGCCCACGGCCACTGCCAAGAAAGGACACACTGTGACCACCGGCACCAGGAAGCGAAGGCACAGCCTCTAAACTCAAGGTTAGCCCAGACCTGGTGCCGAGAGGGAATCGCAAAATAAATTATACTGTGTGGTTTTGGAAGGTAGACTTTTATGTCCAGCCAAGCTTCAGAAACAAATTATGGAGTGGTCAGTTGGCCTTATTTATTTCATCTTTTCCCCAACAAAGTTAGGAAATTAATTAAACATGGATATGGAGTGTTAAGGGCAAGGTACTAATGCCTCCCAATGCTGGTGGCCCCTGACCCCTTCCCTGGCTGGACACACAGCTCCACAACCCATGCTGGCCCTGAAGCTCAGAGTGAAGGATCTCGGCTGAACACAGGAGTGGCCAATAAAAACAGGGCCTCGTTGGCTAAAGGTCTCCTGGGGAGCTGCCTGGGACCTTGCGACAACTGAGCACAAGCTCAGCCTCCTTCTCAACTCCGCTCTGGTTGGTAGCAACGGCTTGACCAATTCCCTCCACAGCTGCTGGGGGCACTTTCTGCTGACTAATGGGAAAGACAGATTTCCCATCTGTCCCCTGACAAATGGTTTAATAAAATGGTTTTACTCACACACCCAAAAGGGGAGCCAGAAACATGCAAGGGAGGTGAGGTGTCGCCAACGAGAGGGGTTTCAATCTCACCCTCTTGATCTCCAGGCAAGCTGGGGAAAAAGAGGGGAGGCAGTTTCCCTGGGCAAGTAGAGTTGGGTGGAGGGGCGGGGGGCTGTTTTGAAACTTGCGGAGGCCTACAGCAAATGAGAGTCTGCGATTACTCAGACTCTCGGGGAAATGAGTGCAAATAAATTTGAGGTAACTATTTTCAATAAAACTTTTAAAAAATACATACTGACAGTCCACTTGGAGAGGAAAAGACACAATAATTTATTGGCTGTTGGCAACTCAATTGGAGACAAGTTGCCCCATACCTTCTTGTCCGCCCTGGGCCAAACACCACATAGCTAGTTATTTGACTGTCTTCTCATAAGTCAGCTCTAATGGTGCAGGGAGGAAACACCCACTGGATCATCGGAATCCCCAGCTCTTTAATCATTTCTCTGGCTCTCACTCGAATCCCCCTCCAGGTCACTGACATCTTGCTGGTGCAGAAACGTGTAGAAAAGAACAAGGTATTTCAGCTGACATTCCTGCAGTTTCAGTGTGGGAGTAGGAAACAGTGGAATGGGACCCCTCACTCTACTGGGTAGGGGAGTGCGTGTGAATAGCTACAGCTGAAAGAATTGTATCGTCACTTTCTTTCCCCGCCATATGGTCTGTCCCTCTCATATCTGATTTATGACTCCTTATTACTACAGATCCTTTGGCAAGGCCACTTTCCAAATGTCTTCCTACTGTTGAATATTTAGGTGCCAGTATTTCCCCCAGGGAAAAGAAGAGACAAAGAATAATGGTGTCCTCTCTCTGCCCCCCATCCCTCTCCCCATCAGGCAGTGTTTCTGGTTTTGTGTGGATCATTTGAGACAGGAAACTCAGGCTCTTTCTCTAGCCCTTCAAACATGGCAGCTTCCAGCCATCCTCTTTAATCAGAAATGCCCACAGGTTCTGGAGGAAAAAAAAACACAGCTCACAGTAGGATGCTAAAGCCCTTAACTAACTAACTCATCAATCCCAATCTACTAATTGGATTCCAGTCTTCTCTTTTCACAAGGAATGTTTTGTATCAGGCAGCCCCAAAACTAAAATAAAACAAAATGTTGTCAGTGATAGTCTTACATGGTGCTCTTTCAGTTACATAGTTTATATTTTATTTTATATTTTATTTTATATTATATTTTATTATTTTATTGAAGTCAATCCATCATGTTTTCATGCTGTTTTTATGAATATGATTATTTCTCGATTGCCAGTAAGTGTTGGAAAATATTCACTCATTTGATAAATAATTATTGAGTATCCTAGATTTAGAGCTACAAAGAGAGTTCTCAAAGAATTTGACAATCTGACTAGAAACATATAATGTAAGTCTTAGATTAAGGGAAAATACTATGGGAATCTGAACACACACCAGAGAAAAGGAAAGAAAAAGAACACATTAGCAGAAGAACACAAATGGCTCTAATTTATGTGGTGTGAAGGCAATGTGCCTTTGGGAATGGATTCAAATGTACTCATCAGTGGCTATTGTCAGTGTTTTGAGGTAACAACATTGGTGGCATCTAAGTGAAGCCAAAGCTGCTCTCTGATGAGCCAAGTCTTTATTTCATTCCCATCCAGATCACCCATGTCGTATGGGCCACGAGGCAATGACTACATTTGTCTGCTAAACAAACTACAGGAGAGCTCCGGCTGAGATAGTTGGGCTGTGAATCCAAAGATGCATATTACATAGAAAAGCAGCAAGAGCGAGGCAATTATGAGAGTCAACCAAGGATATAGTGGGGTGGCATAATTGAGCAAAAGCTCTGAAAAGTCTGGAGCTGATGGTGGACTAGAAATTCAGTTGGCCACACTTCACCAGAGGAGACTGCACTTACTTCCTTCTCCTGTAGGTATTCTTCTGTGGTGCCTTATTTAATCTCAGTGTTGTGTACCTATTCACCTTTTCAAGGTCAGGGAAATGTGCTAGCTTTAAGTGGAGAGTTTAGAAGTAGGATGTCTGGAACTCAAAAACCCAATCTTCTTTTTAGACTTGCTATAGTTCTGAGAATTAAGCCCAAAAGGAGGCATAAAAGAGGTGAATCCTATCTTCTTCATTGTTTGATTTGAATTTTATTGTTTGTGCCACATAGGTGATGCCTAGTATGTTTCATGAAATGACAATGGGAGAAACCCACTGGGGAGCTTAAGCCTTTATGTCCTTCTAGTGATTAAAGCATGCCTGGGCACATTTGTCTACTTGTCTGATCAATAACTAAAATACAAAAACAGGGCAGATCAAGTTTGACAATGATGCCCCCCTTCCTAAAATTAATATTACTAATAACAGTAGTACATGAGTAGTAGTAATCCTCCTTGCCACATATTCCTCTCCCACTGCTTAATCACAAAGACAAATCTCTTTCATGGAATTAGCTGTCCACCAGAAAGCTGAGTGAGCTGACTTTGAGAAACAACACAGGGTCTTTCTCCAAGGGGTCATAACTGGACATACTCTAACCCAAGAGTGAACAAATCAAGGCAAAATTCTTAACCCAGAGGCAGGAGCACATCCTTCTCCAACATGATGCCTATGAAGACTCTTTATAAGGTCAAGTTTCATCTTTGCAGAGTACTACTTTTTTTTTTTTTGAGACAGAGTCTCACTCTGTTGCCTTGGCTAGAGTGAGTGCCGTGGCGTTAGCTAACTCACAGCAACCTCAAACTCCTGGGCTCAAGTGATCCCACTGCCTCAGCCTCCCAAGTAGCTGGGACTACAGGCAGGCGCCACCATGTCCAGCTAATTTTTTCTATATATTTTTAGTTGTCCAGCTAATTTCTTTTTTTTTTTTTTTTTTTTTTTTTAGTAGAGACAGGGTCTCACTCTTGCTCAGGCTGGTCTCAAACTCCTGAGCTCAAACAATCCGCCCATCTCAGCCTCCCAGAGTGCCAGGATTACAGGCATGAGCCATCGCGCCCGGCCCAGAGTACTATTTTTTACTAGTTGACAAAATATATGATTGCCAATGAAAAAGAAAATAATCTGATTATTTGAGGACAGATGGGAGTGATATAGAACATTTAGGTTCTTACCTCCCACTTGCCTGACTTCCTTCTGCCTTCTGAAGGCAACAATCCCAGAGAATGGACTGGAATCTTCCAGTGTCCCAAACCTCCTCTAGTATCCACATCTATAAATGGCACTATTTCACCAACTTCAATTTCTCGTATTGCCTTTTTAAGTTAAAATAACATTACCATTTCCTTGCTGTTGCATCACATTCTGTAACACCCTGTTAATTCTGGCTGTACTAGGCTGAGGAGAGTGTGGCCTGTGGGATCTTCTGCCTCACAAAATTTGAGAACAATCAAGACCCACAGATTAATGGAATAGAACAGAAAGCCCCAAAATAAACCCAGTCAATTGATTTTCAACAAAGGTGCCTATAAAACACACAATGAGGAAAGGACAGTCTCTTCAATAAATGGTGTGAAGAAAACTGAATATTCACATGCAGAAGAATGAAATTAGACCCTCATCTCATACCATATACAAAAATCAACTCAAAGTGGATTGAAGATGTAAATCTATGACCTGAAGCAGTAAAATTACTAGAAGAAAATATATGGGAAAAGCTCCATGACTTTAGTCTGGGCAATGACTTTTTGGTTATCACCCCTAAAGCCCAGGCAACAAAAGTGAAAATAGGTGGGATTACAGCAAACTAAAAAGTTTCTGCATAGTCAAGGAAACAGGCAAGAGAATGAAGAGATAATCTACAGAACTGAAGAAAATATTTGCAAACTATATATGTGATAAGGGGTTGATATCTAAAATATATAAGGATTCATCTCAATAGTAAGAAAATAACCTAATTAAAAAGTAAGCAAAAAACCTGAATAGACATTTCTCAAAAGACGACATACAAATGGCCAACAGGTATATGGAAAAAATGTTCAACATCATTAATTATTAGGGGAATGCAAATTAAAATCACAATGAGATATCACTTCATACCTGTTAGAATGGCTATTATCAAAAAGACATAAGAGAAAAAAGAACCCTTGTATACTATCAGTGGGAATGTAAATTTGTGTAGCCATTATGGAAAACAATATGGGGATTCCTTAAAAATTAAAAATAGAACTATCATATGATCCAACAATTCCATTACTGGGTATATATCCAAAAGAAATGAAATCAGTATGCAAAAGAGATATCTGCACTTCTAAGCAGCATTATTCATAATAGTCAAGATAGCAACCTAAGTGTCCATGAGTGGATAAATAAGGAAAATGTGGTATAGATGCACAATGAAATACTATTCAGCCATGAAAAAATGGACAACCTGCCATTTGCAACAACATGGATGAACTGTAGGAGATTATGTTGAGTGAAATATGCCAGGCAAAGAAAGACAAATAGTTAGCAGAGGCTGGGGGCATGGGAGTGGGTCAGGAGATGTTGGTCAAAGGACACAGAAGTTCAGTTCAATTGGAAGAATAAGTTCCAAAGATCTATTGTTCAACATGGTGACTATAGTTAATAACAATGTATTGTATTCTTGGAAATCACTAGGAGTATGTTTTAAGTATTCCCACCACAAAAAAATATAAGTATGTGAGGTAATGCACATACGGGCTGAATATCCTAAATCTGAAAAGCCAATATCCAAAGTGCTCAAAAATCCAACACTTGTTGAACACCAACAAGACATGACATTCAAAGGAGATGTTCATTGGAGCATTTCAGATTTTGATTTTCGGATTTGGGATGCTCATCTGGTAAGTATAATTCAAAAAAAAAAAAATCTGAAACTTAAAACACTTCTAGTCCCAAGCATTTCAGATAAGGCATACTCAACCTATATTAATTAGCTCAATTTAGCCATTACACAATGTATACATATTTCAAAGTATGATGTTATAAATTATAAATATATATAATTTTTGTTTTTCAAATTTAAAACATTTTAAGACAGAAAAAAAGAAAAAAAATGAGAGCCATCAAATAGAACAAGTCTGTCATCTTGACCCCAAAAGCCTTTCAACTCCTCTACCATAAAGTGGGGTAGTCGGTGCTGCCTTTTCTGTTAATGGAGATGTGATTATCAAGATAATATTGGAGACTAAGCTATATATTAATACAAATCATCACTAGAAAGGACAATTAAACATAATAAACTATCAATTGCGATTGTTCCTAACTTACAGTCAATATTACTAGAATTTGGTTTTTCTTCTTTTTAGCTGTGTTGAAACTACTGCTTAGACTGTCAATAATGAGACGCCATTTTGACCTAAGATTAAACTTTCATAACCCAAACAAAGGATACATATTTCTAAAATATCATTTGTGCTAAAGTACTAAGACTCTGTGGTGGTATAGTCTCCATAAATCCATATACAGATATGATTTACATAGATCTCCAAGTGGACTAAGAGCAGTTACCTTAAAGAGAGTATTTTATTACCCGATCTTCAATCTATTAATACGAAAAGCTTCTTATGACCATAAAGGATTAGGCTTCATGAAAGACATGGGCTATGAGAATTGAGAGCTGGGCCAATTCAAATGCTTTTATTATTTTGATTAAAGAAAGAATGGACTGCATGAATAGCTTTCTGGTTGTTTTTTTTTTTTTTTTTTTATTTCATGCTGAATAAGGTCACCGAGGGAGAATAATTTTCACTACCAAAAATTAGCCTAAACCTTAGTTTAATTTGCATGGCTTTCCACCCTAAGTGTGTATTCTGTCAAGCATAAACTATATTTACCAGACATAATGAATCTTGGCAGGTCAGAAAATTGCAGTTTGGTTTCTGTTACACATAAACCACCAATGGAGAAAATGCTACCAGGATTCCCAATAAAATACATAGTAGGATATCTTTACTTATGCTGCAGGCAGCAACACTGACATCCTTTCTGGTCTTCCGCAAATCAAAACAAAACAAAACCAAAAAATGCCTCATCAGCTTCTGGTAAAACTGTAGGCTGCCCATCATGGAGAGGGTGCCAAATGATCATTGTGAATCCCAGTCTCTTTGTCTGAAGCTAAAGGCACTCCAGAAAGGTGTGAACCACCACCTTCTCTGGAATAAGCTGAAGTTACTGTAGGGAAAGAAGAATGCTCCTTCCTGGATCTCTGGCTTCCTCAAATCTGGGAATGTTTCTACCTTCTGCCAATCTTCATCTTGACCACAGCTGACCTCTATGGAATATTGGTTAGAGGTCTTATTCTTCTTCATAGTTGCTAAATTATAAATAACTTCATCAAAGAATGGAGTCACTATAGAGGGAAAGTGTTTCCTTTGGATGTTAACTTCTTGGATTCCATGACAATCATATGTTGAAAATTCTTAAATCTCTTTCTCTGGAGCCAAGAATGCTAACTATTTCCACTTGAATACAAACAGATCCAAAATGAAACCTATCAGCTCTAGGGAACTCCTTCCACATCTTCTGAAAATCTTTTCCACATCAGTACATGTGCCCAGAAATGGTAGTACCACCCAGGGGTAGTATGCAAAAGACTTAACAATCAATGGGACAGGGACTTGACCAATCAGAGTGGACACTGGCTACCGAGAGATGGAGCAGGGTCCAAGAGCCCCTCACTCCCAATGTGCCCAGCAATAATTCGTAGTTATGGGATTATGGGAAAGACTGGTAGTTTAGGGACACTAGGAAAAGACCTGGGTGGGAGGTACAATAAAGGGGTACTTGATGGGACCTTGGGAGAGCTGCCATGGAGGTATTCCAATATTTTAACAGCTAGGATGGCTGCGCCGGCACATACTTGCTGAATACCAGCCTTGGTGCCACCATCCACTCAGCCTGGAGGATCCTTGTCTTTTTGTTCTGCTTCCTTTGCAAACAGTCTTTCAATTCTACCTCCTGCCTCTCACTACCATTGCCCCATGCCATTCCATCAGTTGCATTGCTGAAGCCTTATTATCTCTTGGCTAGATGAGTGCAACTTCCTACCTGGCCTCCCTGCTGGCCCTCTTCCCACCCTGCTCCTTCTCCCCAGAGGGATCATGCTAAAGAGTCAATTCATAGATATTGCTCCAAAGAAGGTATGAAAATGGCCAATAAGCACATGAAAAGATGTTCACTGTCACTAATCCTTAGGGAAAGGCAAATCAAAACCACAATGACATTACTACCTCACAGCCATTAGGATTGCTCTTATTTAAAAACAAACAAAAAATAAAAAAATAACAAGTGTTGAAGAGCCTGTGAAGAAACTAGAATTCTATGCATTGTTGGTGGGATTGTAAAACGGTGCAGCCGTCATGAAAAACAGTATGGTAGCTTCTTGAAAAATTAAAAATAGAATTACTATATAATCCAGCAATTCCAATCCCGGATATATACTCAAAAGAATTGAAAACACAGTCTCAAAGAAATATTTGTACACCCATGTTCTTAACGGCATTATTCATAATAGCCAAAAGGTGGAAGCAACCCATCAGCAGATGAATGGATAAACAAAATGTGGTATATGCATACAATGGAATACATTCAGCCCTAAAAATGAAGGAAATTCTAACACATGCTACAATATGGATGAACTTTGAGGACATTATGCTAAGTGAAATAAGCCAGACACAAAAGGCCATGTATTGTATGATTCCATTTGTATAAGGTACCTAGAAGAGTCAAATTCATAGAGACAGAAAGCAGAATTGTGGATTCCAGGGTAGAAGGGAGAATGGAAATTTAGTGTTTAATAGGTATGGAGTTTCAGTTTTGCAAGATGAAAAGACACCTGGAGATTGATAGTGGCGATGGTTGCACAGCAATATAAATGTACTTAATGCCACTGAACTACACACTGAAAAATTACTAAGATGGAAAATTTTATGTTATGCGTATTTTAATATGATAAAAAAAGGCAAATTCAAAATAAATATATGGCTAAATCCTAGGAGAGGAAAAAAAGTCAATTCAATCATATCACCAACCTCGTGATCCTTTAACACAGTGGTTCCCAAGCTTTCTGGCACCAAGGATTGGTTTCATGGAAGACAATTTTTCCACGGATGGGGTAGCAAGGAGTGGAGTGGTATGATTTGGTATGATTCAAGCACACTGCATTTATTGTGCAGTCAAACCTCTCTGCTAATGATAATCTGTATTTGCAGCCACTCCCCAGCACTAGCATCACCACCTCAGCTCCACCTCAGATCATCGGGCATTAGATTTTCATCAGGAGCACACAACCTAGATCCCTCATATATGCAGTTTACAGTAGGGTTCGGGCTCCTATGAGAATCTAATGCCACTGCTGATCTGACAGGAGGCGGAGCTTAGGTGGTGATATCAGCGACAGGGAGTGGCTGTAAATACAAATGAAGCCTCAGTCACTGGACCGTGGCTTATCTCCTGCTGTGTGGCCTGGTTCCTAACAGGCCATGAACTGGTACTGGTCCACGGCCCAGGGGTTGGGGACTGCAGCTTTAACACATCATTGGATTGCGCGGGCCCTTTTGATTTGACTCCTACTTGCCACCTCAGCTCTAAATTCTAGCCCTGAGGACCTACCTGCAGTTGTCTGAATATGCTGTGCTCTCTTGGCTAGGGACTTTGGACATGCCGTGTGCTCTTCATGATGCAATTTTCCTTTCCAGCCATCCACCCGCAGACCAGCTAACTACTGCACGTGCTATCGATCCTTCAGGTCTCAAGCCAGGTTCTGTTCATCCTTCACCACTCAGTTTAGATATTGTTCCAGGAAGCATTTCTTGACCTGCTCTCCCTCCCTGTCCTAGGTCAGGGTTAGGTATATCTTCTGCGTACTTCCACAGTAACCCAATCACCTGAGCTGATTAAGAGCATGGACTTTGGAGCCAGATCACCTGAGTTTCACCACCAACTTTGCCACTTCCTATGTGACCTTAGGCAAGTTACTTCCCTCCATGCCTCCAGTTTCCTCTTTAAAAGGGGGAACTTCCACTTAACTCATGAATTATCATATGGATTAAATGTGCTAACTGATAGAAAACAATGTGAACAATATCCAGTACATAGTGTAGTCATAGACAGTATCTCCAATCAATCCCATTTGATCTTCAATAATGTGACCTTGATAGTCCTCCCACTAAGGTGGTAGCTATGTCCTCTCCCCTTGAATATGTGTGGCCTGTAACTTCCAAGGCTAAGTCAGAAAAACTTCTGATGCAGCTTCTGCCTCGCTGACTAGGACCCTCGGGCTTGGAGCCCTGCACTGAAATGTCAGTCCAACTACTTTGAGGCTGCTACACCATGAAGAAGACAAGCCATGAAGAGTATGGAGGCATTTCAGCAAGAAATCCTAGTCTGTGGGTGCTCTCAGCCCAGGCATATGAAATCATGAACCTGAGCCTTCAGATAATTCCATTCCCCAATCAAGTCATCCCCAGCACCTACATCTTTCCCACCAGAGGCTGAAGTCATCGTGGAGTAGAGAAAAATCCATCTCCTATCCCTTCTGATTTCCTGACCCATGGATCCCAGAAGCATAATAAAATGGTTGTTTTAGACACAAGTTTTGGTGCAATTTGTCACACAGCAACAGAAACTACAACATCTATGTAAGTGGCTTCTATGCCTTCATTATCATTAGTATACACATTACATTATCAAAGCATTGAAAATAATAATTTAACCCATAAAAGCCTATTTACCCAGCTGTACCCCTTGTTTGATTCTAAGCTCTGTGTTTCAGGATCTACAATAGTACCAGACCCATAGCACACACTACACTTTTTGCTCAAAAAGTAATGAATTCCTTCAAACCATCTAGATCTCTGGTGTTCTGACACTTAGCCTTTCAGTGACACAAGATGACAGAACAATGATGTTTGATCCAGCTGAAAAACCACTCAAAATCTGTCTTACCACACAGTGAGAACCACTGCTGATACTTCAGTGAACTTCCACCACGTCTTGTATGTGTTCATTAAATTGAGATGCTCTATGTACCCTTTACTACTTTTTCCCTCACCTATAATATCATACACATAATCTCATGTTATTCTTTAAAAATACTTTTTGTTGATTAAATAACAGGCTGTTATCTGAATACATGACACTTTTAATCATTTCACCTATTATTAGATATTTAGGGTGTTTTCAATTTTCCTTCATATAAAAAATGCTGTGCAGTCAAAGATTTACACAAACTTCTTACTTTTAGCTTTTTACATAAATCTTGTCTGTATCTTTGATTGTATCCTCGAAATGGAATTTCTGAGCCAAAGGGTGGCTATCATATTTTCATATTAATTATAAAAATTACAAAATTACTTCCAGAAATAACAAAATAGATTACTTCTGGAAAGAAGATATAAAAAAAGATAGTATCACTGTACCCGAACATTGATAAGTATTACCATTTCATTTCCAGTAAGTTTGAACTCCTTATGTTCACTTGTTTTTCTCATTTTGCATAGGTACATCTTTTATTCAATTTTTCTACTGGATTTTTTGGGTAGAACATGTAAAAGCTTTTCCTATGGTAGGGGGATAAAACCTCTAATTATATTTTAAAATATTATCTCCTGCCTCATCTTAATTTTGCTTATAATGTAATAGATACATAAAATATACATTTTTATGTTATAAAACATCAATAATTTTTATAGAAAAAATTCTTTTATAGAATTGTAATGCTATTTTAACATTCTTGACAAATTAGGACATCGGCCCTATTCAGAGTATATTCCAAATTTCAAATATGTAGTGTGAGGTTGTGATAACTAAGCCATTCTATTATCTTGCAAGTATTAAGAGCATGTTCCTCTACCAAAATCAAGGCTACCAAATAAAGCTGAAAAGAAATTACATTTTATCTTCTTGGGAGCTATTCCCAAGCCAGCCGATGCAAAGGCATCAACTTATGGGTCCCCATTATCACATGTTTTTGTCCAAGAAGCTTCCCAGTGTAGAAGATAGACCATTTTATTAATACCTGAAAATAGGTGAGTAGCATTTAGTAACTTGCAACTTTGGAAGCCAGAGCATCTAAATATTTTAACAGAATTTCCAGTTTGGGCCCTGAAGAGAATTCATTCATTTATGCTTTCAATAAATATTTACTGAGCACTCCCTTTGTAACCCAAATAAGGCCAAAGACATAAAGGAGAATAACACATAGACTCTGTGCTTAAGAAGATCCTATCCTTGTTGAGTTTAGGAGAGATTAACATAGAAACAAACACTTGTAACAATAGCCAGATATATGAAGTCGATAAAATCATTCAAAATAATTTTCACGTCACTGACCAACATGGGAAGAATTTCTTTAATTTAGAGTTCTAATCAAGTATTCAAAGTCCCTCTAGATTTTGTCTCTTTTGTTTTAAGTTATATTGCTATATTACTAACTCGCTATAGTAAAATTCACCAGAGGCGAGATATGTCAGCTAAGACATATCAATAGCAGCAAGTATTTACTGAGCACTTACTATGGCCACTCTGCAGATATTAAGAAGTATGAGGCAAAGTTCCTGCCCAACAATAGCTTAAAGTCAACTTAAAGGAAACAAGATGTGTACACCTTAAATAGGAATTTTAATACGCAGCAAATGAATGGAGAAGTATATGAGTGATACAGCAAGTCGAGCAAGGGATAGTTCACTTTAGGCAATAAAGATTAGGTGGGAAACGAATGAGATAAAGAAATTGCAATAGGAAGAAGACTATAGGGCCTTGCAGACGCATAGGGCATGTTTAGTGACAGTGAGGATAACATTTCTTCTTTGCCTAAGTTATCTTCAGATTTCCAAGTTCATTGTTATTGCTTGAATAGTCATTTATGTATAGGAATTTAGAAGTGGTAAGTGGTTCTGAGGCTATTTAGTTCAACCCATTCATTTATTTTAGAGATAGAAAACTTAGGCCAAAGAGAAGCAGCAAGATGGCATGTTATTAATAGTAAAGGAGATTCAGGGCACAAGCCTACTGCCACACTCTGCCTGCCTCCTTATCTATTGCCACAACTGGAAAAGCTACAATAACTGAGTTCAGAGATTACAGACAGACCATTCACACCACAAATTGCTCCTCCTCTCCTCTAAGGCCCTTTCTCAAAGTATCATACCTTTTGGGGGCTCCAAGGATACTGGTCTGTGATGAGGCATTCCATAAAGACCACTATGACCATTACCATATAAATTGGTCGGTACTTATTTTCAGAGCTCCCTTAGACTGTTTAAGAAGCACCAACTGAAATACAGCACACGCGATTGCTACATAAAAGTAAAAGCAAAATAAAAGTTTCAGGTAAAGCAGAGCCATAAATCTAGGAATTTAAGCTCCTCTCCTCGGGCAACTGAAAGCCAATTCCGCATTTCCTCTGACTTGCTGACAGCCTCTTGGGCATTCACATGGGAAAGAGTTGAAAACCAGGATTTCCGGTCCAATCTAATACTGGACAACACTTAATGGCTTAAGTAGATTAATAATACCCTTGCTATTGGAATTTTGCCTTTCACCACCTTTGCCTGTACTTGATCTACAGGGAGACTAAATGTTGAAGAGTCTTTTACCAGATCTGCTCTCATTCAACATACAGCCTGGAACTGACAACCCAATTTCGACACCAATCAATCACTGAGGATTTATTGACTGCTGTTCTGTTCCCCCACACCACCTATGATACTGGCAGAGACCTAGATGAATTACAAAACATGTTTGCTTCCTCAAAGAAGTTAGAATTGAGTTGGGTTTTCAATGTTAACATACACGGAAAAAATACAAATCCAAACAAAATCATCATCAGTAGAAAGCTCTTGACTTTAAAAGGCCTGGACTCTACATGCTAAAGGGGAGAGCTCAAGAGACAATGGGAGCTGATGGGGTTGCGGAACCCTCAGTGGGGAGGAAAGTCCTGGACTAGCCTCAAAGGATGCACAGAATGTGAACAGAATAACAGCAGAGGGAAGAGAGTTTTAGAATACAGTAACAACATAACAATACAGCCCAACTGTGGAATAATGAAGAAAAGATCCTTACTGGAGGGTATATGGCTGGAGCAGAATGAAATCAGTTTGGCTAGAAAAAGAAAATGGGAAGTTAGACAGACAGGTCTAGATATAACATTTGATATAAAAGATGAAAATTTGTTTTCACATGTGTCTCTTGCCATGTCATTATGTCATTTGCCTGGCTGAAACTTCTCTGACATCTGTGATATCTTGCCAAGGTATATGGCATATAGTAGATAATAAATATTACTTGAACAAACGAATAAATTAGTTAAAAGATAAATGTGTAAGAGTGAATTATACCTAAAATATGTTGATCCAAGCATGTTTTTTCGAAAATGTGAAAAATAGCAAACTTTATGCTACCTCAAATGTCATGCTACCCTCAGACAAACACCCAAAGAACAAGGAAACCATTCATTCAACAAGAATTATGGAGCATATACCATAGACATATCACAGCAAACAGGATGAATGAGGACCTTGCTCTTTTGGAATTTACAATTTAGTGGGTGGATGGTTTTGGTTCCTTTAAACTGAGTGGTTTGAGAATACTTCTCTGAGGAGTTGACACAGGAGCTGAAAACTCAATGACAAAAGAAGCCAACTTCACAAACACTTTAGGGAAGGGTCTTCCAGTCGGGGTGGGGAGACTTATTGCAGAAAAGACATCGATATTCTCTAGAAACTGAAAGGTGGCCTCTATGTCTGGAGTGTGGTGCAGAGCTGGGGGACAGAAGACCAGGAGCCTGCAGAGGGAGCAGGGCCAATTCAGTGAGGACTAGAAGGTTCAGAACAAACCTTCAGCTAAGGGACAAAGTGTTGGCAGGTACCAGTTACTGGAGGGGCCTGGAATGCAGTTGTAAGTTCAGATCTCAAGATTACAGAACCATTCCCTAATTTATCCACAGATGATTGAGGATTCTACTCATTTTCCGTGATGGTTAATGCAGTGACTCTTGTCCCTATCAAACCCACTAAAAACAGTAATTGTCTTTTTTCTGTGTTGAAATAAACATAAGAAAAAAGTCTTTTATAAACAGTGCCCACCTGCAGTATTTCTTCACTTTCTCCCCACTCGACAGCCCAGGCAAAGCATTCAGAGACGTGAGGTGCCAGCCCAGGCTTCACGAAGATGGCTGCGCTGTTCCCTGGCTCTGCCGAGGGAAGAGCAGATGCAGGAACTCCCCTTCCAGATGTGCAGTGAGGGGAGAAAGTCACTCTGTCCCCAGAGGACAAAACTGTGCTTTGAATTTCAAAGGCGGATGCCCCAGAGGCCCCACCAGACTCACCCCACAAAAATGTTTGATGAATTACCATGGCAGGCATCAACTCTGCAGATTAATGACCAAAAGGAGTTTAGTTTATGTCTCAGTGGAAGAGGATAAATTTTCTCTTGGCTTTGAGAATCTGAGGGATTGAGAAACCCAGCTAACCACAGCACCTCTCTTCATTCGCAGTGCTTTACCATGGGTCGTTTACTTTCTACATTCCCTTTCAGCGGGTTTTCATAAATTTAAGTGAAACAGACATGCTGTCTGTCCTCTGCTTCTTTTGCAATACGATGGCCACCAAGTGATTAGAAATTGTCTTTGGGTTGGTGCAGTTGGTGGAAAATCATTGAGGTTTGTTGTGAAATTCATTCTCAACTCATAACTCAACTAGACATTGAGTGGCTGTTTTTCCAACTTTAGACCATGCTGTTTAAAAGTACTGGCATCAAATTTAAAAAATATGTCAAGGCCAAACCTCCATTCTTTGTGTGACTGTGTATACGTGTGTGCATGTGCACATGGGTATGTGAGTGTGTGTAAACGTCCATGTGTTTTACAAAATCTCAAGTCCCTACCCAGAAATAGTAAGGCACTAACTCAAACATTAGCTCCAGAGTCAGGGTTATGATCATTTTTCTCTGCCTTCCCGTATTTTTCCATCTCAACAAAACCTTGTGTTTTTATGTCCTGCTAGACATTATGGACAATGTTTTCATGCAAAGAGATATTATTACTTGTGGGAGTACCCACATGATGTTTTGCAGGAACTCATTTATATGAATCCATCAATCATCTTTCTTGAACAATTACAATCTGCCTAGATTTATTCTAGCCATTTTGGGGGGATAAAAGGGAAGAATGAGGCATGACTCCTACTTCACAATCAATCTGAGGAGTGTTTGTAATTTCACAGGACACTATAAGATGGCAGCTGAATAGAAAGGCATGTGGTACATAAAAGAGTGTTGTTAGAAAATGGTCAAAAGAAAGTTTTGTGAAGCAGAGGACATTTTCATAGGGTCTTGAAGTATAGGCAGGAGTAAGACAAGACCCAAAGAGCTAAAGGAGGAGGACATTCTGTCATAAGCACAGAGATGAGTTATTTTTTTTTCTGAATGAGTTTTTGTCACACACTACCCATAACAGTCAACGACTTCAATATAGTCAGTTGTCCTTTTCTGGGCCATTTATGGTCTCTTCAAAGATCATCAAGGATTTTAGAGAAAGAGCACATAAATTTTTGTTTTACTGTAATCCTCTCCATTCTCATCTTCGCTGTTATTTCCAAACTAGAGAAAAACATTCTTCTTGCCCACACGCTGAAAATATAATTTAGGGCAGGCCTACATTATAACATGTTTTCTATAGCCAGTAATAATAATAGCCATTTTGTGGACACATATCTAAAAATAGTTATCTCCTTCCATTTCTATAAAGTCAAAAATCTTATCAAGTGCTTACCTATGTTTGAGAGAGCCAAAAGTGACCAAAAACTTTCATTATAAAAGCCTCAATATCACAGGTAAAGAAACCACACCCCATTTTGGCATCGCTGTAGGCAAAGTATACAGGATTTTCAGCAAGTAAGATCTTTTCATTTTCTTTGGTAAGACATTTATACATGGAATGGAGTTTGCCAAAATTTACATTTGCACTGTCTGTCACATATGCAGATAGACAAGCAAACTCTAGCATGTATTTAGACATGATATCAATAATCTTTTGTTTTACGTTTCTGCAGTTACATTAAAATCTTTATAAGTGTCAAAAAGACACTTTGAAACTCCATTTTCAAGTTCAGATACTAAAGACTTAGAGGGAACATTATCATGTTGCCTTGATTTGAGGATCAGCTGATTTACTAAGGAAAATATGGCTGTTGGTCAAATCTGACAGAATTAGCTCAGTATGTAGGGGGCCAGTACATCTGTTACCCAGTATTTTCCCTTTTCTTCACCCATAGGACATTTTAACTGCAACCTATGAATCAGGAAATATAATTTTAATCCGTCTCAGAAAGCAGTCAAGGGAACAATACCACAGCACTGCTTGTTTGTGTGGTATACCCAACATAATTCAGTGGCTGCTATATTCAACTGAGCATTGGTGTCTTCCTGGGTGAGAAGAAAACTTTTGATTGACTGAGAAGTACTTCTCTGCCTCCTGACAAAACTGTGGGATTCAGTCTCCCTCTGTGTTTTTACATGTCCAGCTCCATGAGGTCCAATTCCAAAGTCTTTTCTGCATCTTGTGCAATATGCTCTGTTTTATTATTTATCTCCCAAATCCAGTAGCATGAGTTCCTCCATCTGTCATTAAAATAGCACTCATTTAACCTCCTTTTTCTGGGATGCTGGCATTGGTATGGTAATTATCCTCATTTTCATTATCTGAACTCTTAGAGAATGAGGTCACAATATTCATAATGTTAAAAATTAAATTGGCATTATCTTGACACATAGCACAACAGTTACACATAAACAAAGTCAAAGACAGATGGACTGGTAAAATTCATAATTACACTGTACTTAAGGTGTACATTTGAGTTACAACAGTTGGAGTGAAACAACAGTGGATTATCCATTAGTGTAACTGCAAACCATGGTTGTGATTGTAAGGAGGGAAACGGTAACAATAACTATGGAAGGTAGATAATCTATGTTGTATTTATTTGACACTAAAACAGCACTGCTTCCAACACCTATATTTTGGGCTGCCAAATGGGGTTATGCTTTCCCCCCAAGATGTGGCATCTATGACTGAAAACCAACACTTTTTGAATCCTGGGGAGAGGATTCGCAGGTACAGGACTCTGAGGGCTAAAACCAGGACAGTCCCAGGCAAACTGGAACAATTATTCATCTAAGAAAGATGCTAATGTTTTTCAGCATAAATACTTGCAAAGTTTCAAACAGAAAAGAACTATAAAGCCAATCATCGTGTCATTAAGACACAATGAGGCAAGAGGTAGAATAGGGTATCTCTCCAGAAATGCACCTGGGAAGTTATGATCCATATTTGAAAATGGGCTGTCTGCAGCAAAAAAAAAAAAAAATCTGAGAACTGGCGAATTGGATCTGCCCAAAGTTGGAGACATTTTTGCATGACTCAAAACCAATAGAACTCATGGCTGTGACTTAAAAAATGTAGGAGGTACAAAGGTGAGAAGGTATAAAGGTGAGAATAAGTCACCTTTATACCTCATCAAAGCTAAGCTCTCGAAGTCCAGACAGAATACCAGGATACTTCAATTGCAAATTGTGCTGCAATAAACTCAAGTGCAGGTGTCTTTTTGATAAAATGACTTCTTTTCCTTTGGGTAAATACCCAGCAGTGGGATCGCTGGATCAAATTATAGGTCTACTTTTAGTTCTTTGAGATATCTCCATACTGTTTTCCATACAGGTTATACTAATTTGCGGTTCCACCAACAGTGTAGAAGGGCTCCTTTCTCTCTGCATCCATGCCAGCATGTATTATTTTTGGACTTTTTAATAAAAGCCATTCTAACAGGGGTATGGTGATATCTCATTGTGATTTTAATCTACATTTCCCTGATGATTAGTGACATTAAGCATTTTTCATATGTTTATTGACCATTTGTCTATCTTCTTTTGAAAGCTTCTATTCATATCCTAAGTATCTAAAGAATGGAAAAACAAACACCCACATGTACTTACTATTAAGTTGGAACTAACCAACCAAGCAGACATGTGCATAGAGCAAAGTAAAACTCAACAGAAATCAAGCAGGTGAAGGGGGGAGGGGGGATGGATGAAAACCTATTTAAAGGGTATAATGAACACTGCGAGACGGGCACACTTATAACTATAACCCAAATATTATAAAAGTGATCCATGGAACCAAAAATATTTGTACCTCCATAACACTCTGAAATTAAAAAAAAGCAACATGCATTTAGCATGCTCCTCTATGTGCATCTGCATATCATGTTTTTCCCATGCGTACATACCCATGATAAAGTTTAATTTATAAATTAGGCACAGTAAGTTAATACAAAATAAGTTAATACAAAAATAGCTAATAATAAAATAGAACAAGTATAATATCCTATAATAAAAGTGATATGAATGTGATCTCTCGCTCCCACTCAAAATATCTTATTGTATGTAATATTTTTGGACCATTGTTGGTCGTGGGTAATTGAAACTATGGAAAGTAAAGCTGCAGATGAGGGGAGACCACTGTATATTCTGTTTTCTTCAAAGGACAGGATAAGAGGTCCCTTGCAAGCACTAGAATTCGTTTCTCTAACATGATTGGAAATGACTTCTCAGTGAATAAAACTGAAATAATTACAGCTGTTAGGCAGGGATTTTAGATAGCAACATCAGCTTTGAAACAGAGTCAAGAGCAGCATAAAACAGTATGACCCCAGGCACAGTGGATTAAAGTCATGCTCCAAACCTGGGCTGGCTGTTCTTTACAGTTGGATGGATTTTGTTTTTCTCCCCTTAAATAATTTTAGGAGGAGGGTCTCTTTGATTACACTAAAACAAATAAAATCTTGTGTACAAGGAATTCTTTTGGCATAAAGCACAAGGCCTATTACGACATTTTTTTTTTTTACTGGCAGAAAATCTAAGAAAAGCCTCAAGGTGCAAATGATCTGTAGTCTATTTAACATCATGGTTATTTATTTTTATGGGACCTCATTATTGCTCTTTACCCTAAATTATAGGTACATTCTTGGCTCCATTTCCCACTGTGCTTCAAGCTCCAGATACCATGTTATTTTTCTGTATTTCCAAATTCTCTTCAATACTTCATCAATCAAACATTCACCATCTCATAGATGATGTGTTAGACCAAGGCAAGGCTCTTTGGAACCCAGTAGTTTAAGCCACAGCTGTGAGCTCAATTCTCACCCAGTAGAAGTGCTGCTATATATCTGTCAACATTATGAGGGAAAATTCCCAGGCTACAAGATTTCACAAAGATTGAGTCCTCTGCTCCATGTTGGACTAGCATTGAAATGTCCAGGTTTCCATATTCTCACGTTTTCATTTAGCTAGTTATGCCATAGTTATAAAATGAGCCATCTTTTTACAAAGACTGCATTAATACCCATTTTCCTCTTCCCCTTGCCCCTCCTCTAATCCTTCATACCCCACCTTTGCTTTTGTCCCAGTAAGAGCCAAGTTCATAAGGTTCCTGGTGTGCCCCTCCAACATGGAAAAATTCCTTAGGGATTTTGCATAAACAACTTTCCTAAGTTGCTGCAAGTTGGTGTCAAAATTTCCCCAGCCTTATCAAAAGAATAGCTTAAAGTAACCACAACCATCCTTAGAAGAACAATAATAATCCCTTATATCTACATAGTTTTTAGACCACTCTAATTTATGTCAAGTGGTAAAGTGCTAAACAAATGTAAGATATTATTTTAAAGTTGCCCCTGTCTCTGTCAAAAATCCCACCTATATATGCACTTATGTGTTGATCAGTTAATACCAATTTGACGGTGAGTACATGTGGTGCTTGTTTTTCCATTCTTGGGATAAGAATAACATCTATTGGATGTTGGGCAGGGGGGAGGAGGGAGGAGGGGACGGGTATATGCATACACAAAGAGTGCAATGAGCACCACGCAATAGGATGGACATATTTGAAACTTGGACTGGGGGGGGGGGACAAGGGCAACACACGTA
Source organism: Avahi laniger (assembly GCA_963575035.1). Taxonomy (NCBI): domain Eukaryota; kingdom Metazoa; phylum Chordata; class Mammalia; order Primates; family Indriidae; genus Avahi; species Avahi laniger. The sequence goes on from CAUYSK010031286.1 coordinate 70,680, forward strand.
ACCTAAACATCTGTACCCCCATATTATGCTGAAATAAAAAAAAAAAAAGGACCGAGAGATTAAAAAAAAAAAATCCCACCTAAACTATAAGGTTGGGTTTAGTTATCAATTCAGTGAAATCATCCCCAACCCCACAAGTTAACGCCTTCTGTGCATTCTCCCAGGTCTTTGTTTATACTACTCTAAATTGCCTATGCCACTG